>ML330912.1:0-51291 GCA_005239505.1 Nicotiana paniculata
AAAAATAACAAGTGCATGTCAATCGTGACTTGTATTAAAATAATTCCATGAATATTAAAAAGCAGATAAAAAGTAAAAGCACAATAGGTTTAAAACATGTAAATAACTAGATAATTAGGCCAAATATTAATAGTTAAGCGACCGTGCTAAAACCACGGAACTCGGGAATGCCTAACACCTTCTCCCGGGTTAACAAAATTCCTTACTCAGATCTCCGGCCGCAGACAAATAAAAACAGAGTCAAAATTTCCTCGGTTTGGGATTTCAATAAAATAAATGGTGTCCCGGAACACCGTAAAAAATCCGGGTGGCGACTCTGAAACTAATAAATAAATCCCAAATCCGCATAATGTCACTTAAATTGGAAAAACTCTCGTATCCAATCCCGTGTCGAAAAAAGGAGGTGTGACACCCTCAATCCCTTGACCCTCTCTATGTGACTCCTTATGTCTGGTTAGTGGCTATGTCAGGGCAAACAATCTCTGAACATGTCTAAACCATTCCAATACCCCTAGTGGGCTATTTATAGTTATATTTTTTACATGTCCCTACTCCCACTGCTCCTTGCTTGTAGTAGTTGAACCTGTGTGATTCTGTGTGTGCACTTTTTAAGGTTATTCTAGACTGTTACTTATCACTCTCTTTTCCAAACATTTTTTATCAAGCAAAATCTCTGGTTTATGAAATGTTCGAAATAAATCTCTTTCAAAACTCTTTCTTTTCTTTTCAACATCACTTCTAGCACTTCACATTACTCCTAGACATCTAGGTTCCACCCCCTCAGTGTAAGCCTTGCTTAGGGAACCCATGAGTTCCCTCTGAACTTTGATGTACTGAGGCTGGTAATTCCACACCGCACTTGTTCAACTTTGGTAATTATATCTGGGTGCTGGTATTGGCCAGGGACCCCCACGAGGGCCCTAGGGAGCTTTGCCGCACCCGGACCATGTACGGCTGTGAAACTCGAAAGGATTGAGGTTGGGAGATATGGGTCTGATTGAAATCTCTCTATAGAAGTAGCTTCTTATTTTCCTTTCAGTTCTTTAATTCCTTTATTTGGTTTGTAATAGTCTATAAACGAATGCATGGGGCAGGATAGTGAATATGGGAGGGGACTATGCATGTTTAATATAGTTATGAATAGAAACCATGATCATAGGATTTACTTTACCTATGTGTGCAATAGTATCATGCTTAGGACATGCATACCATGCATTAGAAACCATGCTTAGGTTGTTTACTTCAGCATCTCTACTATACTCCCATTTACTTTATAAATCTTGTTCACAACTAATAACTATAATAAAATATGTCGTAATGATACTGCTTCTGCATTTGCATCTAGAAATCATGCTTCAGGACTCATAATCAATGTGTGCATAATCAGTATATATACGTCCGCCTAGGAAAACCTTAGGCCTAATACTTATTAAAACTAAAATAAACTGTTTTATGTCTTGCCTGTATTAAAAGCGATCTTTAAAATTAATCAGTCTCTTCTGAAAACCTTAGAACCTTTCTATTTGTCACTACTTTTACTCCTGCAACTGATGGATTTTCAAACGGTTCTCTTTTCCTGAAGTTCATGCTAATCATTCTGTTTTTCCTAAACCCTTGCTCTATTTTAAATTACTGGTCTTTGAAATTGTGCACTCATTCTCCTTTTACTAATACTCCCTTTAAACTACTGATTCTTGATTCATTTCAAAGTAAGTCACTCCTATTGGAAATTACTCTGATTTATTTAAAGTCTCGCTTTACTTTTGATTATTGGTTTTCTTAAAGATATTCATCCATTTTCTTACTGAAAACTTCATCACTGTTAGATCCTGCTACTATCTTTGAATTACAGGATTTCCAATCAATCTCTCTTCTATAAAACTATTTTGTCCTTTTAAATTCCCTGCTTTATCAGTCCTTTGTTAAACTTCTGAAACCTACTGTTTCTAAAACTCCTGTTTTAAATCCTGCTTTTGAGACCTTGGTTTTGTTTGAGACGTGCTATTTATGTGTTTACCTGTGGAGGAATCTGTGAGCCTCTTATCTTCCCTTATGTGTTCCCATATTTGTAGTCCTAATTGTTTTATATGTCGCTTAGAATTTTATCCTTTAAACCTAGTGGTTCAACCTAGTACTCACCTTGTAGGATATAGTAGTCCTAAATACCCTCCGAGACTTATATAACGGGACGGGTAATAGCACACAATAAGCCTTCGTGACCAGCACACGCTTCTTTAAATAACCTCTACGGGGTGGGAAGGGTAGAATATAGATATAATGACCGGTGCGATAGTACTACGTGTAGCCCCTCTTCGAGGAGTGATTATCGAGTATTGCATTGATGTGATACGTATTATTTTACTCTGATGTTTTTCCCAAAAAACCCTTTAAAAGATTTTCATACTTGTTTGACATTCCCTCTTATATGAACCAAACTTGCTATTTGTTTACTGTCCAAATTAACAAAACTTCTTGGCCGGAACCCACAGTTGTGGATCTTGAGGGGTGCCTAACACCTTCCCCTTAGGATAACTTCAATCCCTTACCCAATATCTGGTGATGCAAACTAGTTCATGAGTTATCTACTCTAGGTTCCCTAATGCACCACAAATCATTAGGTGGCGACTCTTCCTTAAACCTCTTCCTTTAAGGAGTTGTCAAGAATGTCATGAACCCGATCTCTCCGCACCTGACCCGTGTGAGGAAAAAGGGGGGCGCGACACTCGGAATAGAGTCTTAATTCATAAGATGAACCTTTGAGTCATCACAATATCCACCTCTAAAACAAACGTTCATCCTCGAACAAACATAGAAAAGTACCTGAACTGGTGAACAAGTGTGGATATCTACTCAGCATGTCCGACTCGGACTAAGTAGCTACCTTAACAGGCTGACCTCTCCACTACACTCGAGTTGAAGGGTAACTCCTTGACCTTAACTAACGAGCATGCCGGTCTAGAATGGCTATCGACTTCTCCTCAAAGGTCAAAGCCTTGTCCAATTGGACATAGCTGAAATTTAACATGTGGGATGGGTCCCCATGATATTTCCGCAGCATAGACACATGGAATACCGAATGAACTTAGGATAATCCTGGAGGCAATGCAAGTCTATAGGCTACCTCTCCCACTTTCTCGAGGATCTCGAATGGCCCGATATACCTATGGCTCAACTTGACCTTCTTCCTAAATATCATGACACCCTTCATGGGCGATACTCGAATTAATACCCTCTCTCCAACCATGAATGCCACATCACGAGCCTTACGGTCGGCGAGACTCTTTTACCTAGACTGAGCTGTACGAAGTCGATCCTGTATAATCTTGACTTTATCTAAGGCCTCCTGAACAAAGTCTGTACCCAATAATCGAGCCTCTCCCGGATCAAACCACCCATCTGAATGCTCGATTGGTAGCTGTTGTTGTAGGCAAACTCTGTAACGGGCAAGAACTGATTCCACGATCCTCCGAAATATATAGCACAAGTGCGAAGCATATCCTTCATGATCTAAATAGTACGTCAGACTGCCCGTCCGTCTGAGGATGAAATGATGTGCTCAGCTCAAATCGTGTACCCAACTCACGCTGTACTGACCTCCAAAAGTGCGAGGTAAACTGCGTACCTTGATCAGAAATGATAGACACGGGCACACCGTGAAGGCGAATAATATCTTGAATATAAATCTCTGCCAACCGCTCCGAAGAGTAAGTAATTTCCATAGAAATGAAGTGTGCTTATTTAGTTTGCTTGTCCACAATAACCCAAACGACATCAAACCTCCTCTGAGTCCGCGGGAGTCCAACAACGAAGTCCATAGTAATTTGCTCCCACTTCCACTTAGGAATATCCATCTGCTGAAGCAAACCACCGGGTCTCTGATGCTCATACTTCATCTACTGACAATTCAAGCACCGAGCCACGTAAGCAACAATATCCTTCTTCATCCTTCGCCACCAATAATGCTCCCGCAGGTCCTGGTACATCTTGGCAGCACCCAGGTGAATAGAATACTTAGAACTGTGAGCCTTCTCAAGGATCAACTCACGAAGCCCATCAACATTAGACACACATACTCGACCCTGCATCCTCAAAACACCGTCATCTCCAACTGTAACCTGCTTGGCACCACCGTGTCAAAATGTGTCCCTAAGGACCATCAAGTGAGCGTCATCATACTGCCGATCTCTGATACACTCAAATAAGGAAGACCGAGCGACTGCACAAGCTAGAATACGGCTGGGATCTGAAATATCCAACCTCACAAACTAGTTAGCCAAGGTCTGAATATTTGAAGCTAGCGGTCTCTCACCGACTGGAATGAATGCTAGGCTGCCCTTCCTTCCTACTTAATGCATCGGCCACCACATTGGCCTTTCCCGGATGATACAATATAGTGACATCATAGTCTTTCAATAGCTCTAACCATCTCCTCTACCTCAAATTGAGATCCTTTTGCTTGAAAAAATACTGAAGGCGACGATGATCCGTGAAAAACTCACACGACATGCCATAAAGATAGTGTCTCCAAATCTTCAACGCGTGAACAATGGCTGCCAACTCTAATTCATGGACATGATAATTCCCCTCATGAATCTTCAACTGCCGAGACGCATATGCAATCACCTTGCCTTCTTGCATCAATACCGCTCTAAGCCCCGCGCGCGAGGCATCACAATATACCGTGAAAGATCCTGAGCCTGATGGAAATAACAACACCGGTACTGAAGTCAAGGCTGTGTTGAGCTTCTGAAAACTCCCCTCACACTCATCCGACCATTTGAATGGGGCACCCTTCTGAGTCAACTTAGTCATTGGGGCTGCTATAGATGAAAACCCCTCCACAAACCGACGGTAATAACCTGCCAAACCCAAGAAAGCTCTTGATCTCCATGGGTGAAGTGGGTCTAGGCCAGTTCTTGAATGCCTCAATCTTCTTAGGATCTACCTGAATACCCTCTGCTGATACGACGTGACCCAAGAAAGCTACTGAATCTAACCAAAACTCGCACTTTGAAAATTTAGCATACAATTGATTGTCCCTCAAAGTCTGAAGCGCTAACCGGAGGTGCTGCTCATGCTCCTCCCCGCCGCGGGAGTATATTAGAATGTCATCAATAAACACAATTACGAAGGAATCCAGATATGGCTTGAACACCCGATTCATCAAGTCCATAAATGCTGCTGGGGCATTAGTCAAGCCAAAAGAAATCACTAGAAATTAATAGTGCCCATACCTCGTATGAAAAGCTATCTTAGGGACATCGGATGCCCTAATCTTCAACTGATGGTAGCTCGATCTCAAATCGATCTTTGAAAATACCTTGGCACCCTGAAGCTGATCTAACAAATCATCAATCCTCGGCAACAGATACTTGTTCTTGATAATGACTTTGGTCAACTTCCGGTAATCTATACACATCCTCATCGATCCATCCTTCTTATTCACGAACAAAATCGGTGCACCCCAGGGTGATACACTAGGTCTAATGAAGCCCTTATAGGGCAAATCTTGCAGTTGTTCCTTCAATTCGTTCAACTCTGGTGGGGCCATCTGGTATGGAGGAATAGAAATAGGCTGAGTGCCCGGAGCCACATCAATGCAAAAATAGATATCCCTATCGGGTGGCATCCCTGGTAGGTCTGTAGGAAACACTTCGGGAAACTCGCGAACGACATGAACCAAGTCTATAAGAGAAACCTTAGCACTAGAATCATGACCATGAGCCAAATAGGCTAAATACCCCTTCTCGACCATACACCGAGCCTTTATATAAGAAATAACCCTGGTGGAGGAATGACCAGGAGTCCCTCTCCACTCTAATCGAGGTAACCCCGACAAGGCTAACGTCACTGTCTTGGCGTGACAGTCGAAGATAGCTTAGTAAGGTGACAACCAATCCATGCCCAATATGACATCTAAATCCACCAAATCAAGGAGAAAAAGTACTACACTGGTCTCAAGGTCCCCAATAACAATCACACACGAGTGGTATACACGATCTACAAAATTAGCATCCCCCACAGGCGTGGACACATATACAGGGACGCTAAAAGAATCACGAGGCACAACCAAAGACGAAGTAAAATAGAATGACACATAAGAGTAAGTAGACCCAAGATTAAACAGAACTGAAGCATCCCTATTGCAAACTAAAATAATACATGTGATAACAACATCGGAGGAATCCGCCTTAGGTCTGGCTGGGAATGCATAGCATTGGGGCTGGGCCCCATCACCCTGAACTATGTCTCTGGGATGACCTCTGACAGGCGGACCTCCACCTCTAGTTGGCTGGCCTCCACCTCTAACAATCTAGCCCCTACTTTTGGCTACCTGACCCCTACCCCTGGCTGGCTGGGTAGGTGGTTCCCAGCTGGTGTCGGAACTATAGCACGAGAACCCTGATACTGAGAACTACCCGACGCGCGAGGACAACATCTAGCAATGTGCCTCTGGTCACCACAAGTATAACAAGACTTTGGCTGCTAAGACTGCTGGCCGACAAACTGATCCTGTCGACCTGTATAATCACCCTGAAAACTCTGAAGAGGAGGTGCACTAATAGCAGCTGGCCGATCAGAATAAGGCATGTAAGGGTTGCGACCACCTGGGGCACCATGGGATGCCTGAAGAGGAGGTGCACTGATAGCAGCTGGCTGATCAGAATAAGGCATGTAAGGGTCGCGACCACCTGGGGCACCATGGAATGCCTGAAGTGCTGAATGGAACGGCCTGGAAGAATGGCTTCTACTAAAATTACCCCCGCCTCCAGATGAGGCACCGCTGAATCCACTAGAATGGCGACGTCTCTTGTCTGACCCCCCTGACCTCCCAATCCAAGAACCACCTCAATTCGCCGGGCAACATTGGCCGCATCATGGAAAGAGATATCGCCCCTGTCTCCTTAGCCATCTGCAATATGATAGGTTGAGCAAGACCCTTAATAAATCTCCTAACCCTCTCTCTCTCTGTGGGTAGAAAAAGAGTAGCATGTCGGGCCAAATCCACGAAACGGGTCTCATACTGCGTAACGGTCATGCTTCCCTGCTGGAGACACTCAAACTGACATCGGCACTCCTCTCCAGTAGTAATAGGCAGAAACTTCTCCAAGAAGAGGTGTGAAAACTGATCATAAGTAAGAGTAGATGACTGAGCTGGTCTAGTCAATAGATAATCCCTCCACCATTTCTTGGCAGAACCAGTCATCTGGAAAGCAGCAAAGTCGACCTCATTGGTCTGCAAGATACCCATGTTACGAAGAACCTCGTGACAGCTATCAAGGTACTCCTAGGGGTCCTCTGAGGTGGTACCGCTGAAATGAACAGAGAAGAGCTTGATAAACCTGTCCAATCTCCACAAAGCATCCGAGGACATAGCTTCCCCATCTACGAGCGGTGCTGCAGCAACTGGCTGAACTACCCCAACTGGATGGGCTGCTGGGGTCTGAAGTTGAGGAGTAATCTACTACCGAGTGTGGGTAGTAAAATTCTGGACTCCTTCTCCAGCCTAAGATACGGTTGCTGCCCCGGGGAGTACACCAGTCTGGGCTACACTCTCCATAAGGCCTACTAGTCGGACCAAGGTATCCTGAAGCACAAGGTAGTAATAAACCCCTCCGGAACCTGAGTTGGTCCCGTCGGAACGGTCTGAGTTGGAGCCTCTCCACCGAGCTCTGTCTGTGGCTCCACAGCTCGAGCTGCTGCCTGAACACTAGGCTGAGTCCTGCCCCTGCCTCGGCCTCTGGCATGGCCTCGACCTCTGCCCCTTGTAGGAGTTGGTGCTGCTGCAAGGTCCGGCTGTTGGTCAGCGAAAGATGAGGTATGTGTTCTCTCCATCTGCGAGAGCATAAGAATAGAGAGTTCAATCAGTATTGGGATAACAAGAATCTCACGACAGAGTTGATTAAAAGTGAATTTGTTACTAACTTTATAGCCTCTATGGAATAAGTACAGATGTCTCTGTACCGATCCCTCAAAATCTACTAGGCTTGCGTGAATTGTGAGACCTAGGCAACCTAGTGCTCTAACACCAACTTGTCACGACCTGATTTTCCACCGTCGAAACCGTGATGGCACCTAACACTATACTTGCTAGGAAAGCCAACATTAGAGGGTTACGACATTAAAGCAATTCAAATATATACAAAGTTTTACTATCATCCAATATATGATACCAAAAATAACAAATGAAACAATATACGATACCGCGAGAATAATACAAATCTCTAGCTACCCAGGGTTTGGAGTCACAATTCACGAACTACTAAGAATTTACTACAGGTATTTGGATAAAAGAAAATACATAACTGTTTTGAACTAACTAAAACAACAACTGAATAATAAGGAAGAGACTCTAGGAATCTGCGGACGTCAGCGGATCTACCTCGTGTCTCCGTGCGAATAGTCGGCTATAACTCGAACTCAACTCGGACCTAAAGAGTGCTGTATTAGTACAACCGACCCCATGTACTGGTAAATGTTGAGCCTAACATCTACGAAGTAGTGACGAGGCTAGGACAGGACACCATATAAAATCCTGGACATATATAATCATGCTATTGGAAATAACATCAAATAAAGAATTAAAAAAACAATTAATGGGAATGTGACATACAATAGGGAATTTCAACATAAGGAGTGAGAAAAACGAGAAGGCAAAAATAAACAGTGATTAACAACCAAACAAATTAAGCAACTAAAATAGAAAGGAAATCTGTACGGCATCATCCTTCGTGCTTTTACTTTCAGCCTCACCAAATAACAAAAAGGAATGCACGACATCACCCTTCCTGCTTTTACTCTCATTCTCACCAGATTATAAATAAGAATGTACGACATCAACCTTCGTGCTTTTACACTCAACCTCACAATATGAATAAATTATGCACGACATCACCCTTCGTGCGTTACACTCTTCCTCACAATATAAATAAATCGTGCGCGAAATCACCGTTCGTGATTTACACTCTTCCTCACCATATAAATAAGTTATGAACGACATCGCCCTTCGTGCTTTACACTCTTCCTCACCATATAAATAAATTATGCACATCATCACCCTTCGTGCTTTACACTCTTCCTAACCAATCACAGAATCATTAACAACAGATAAAGAGAAATTTTCACAAGAAATTAGTATTTCATCATAATTACCTTCACAATTTAACGTCTCAACCTCAAATCAATGTTCGTAATGTTATCCATCTTGGTGGAACCGGATACAGTTCTCACAACAGTTCAATAGCAACAATAAGCATGTATAATAGACTTTAAGATTTCAAGAATAACAAGAATGAATTTTCACTCGCATGTTATGACTCGACTAAAACGTATAGGTATTCAGCAACAAAACACATAGCAAGTAATCGCACAATACCTATTCCCTCAAGCTAAGGTTATGCACAACACTTACCTCGATTTCGCAGGCCACTCGCTGCTCAAGTAAAACTTTCCCTTTAGAATTCACCTCCAACCTACTTGTATCTAATCATAATTATTTTAATATCATCAATTTTTTCGATAGGAATCAACTTTAATGAATAATTATTGATTTCCCAATTTTTTCCTAAAAAAGTTAAAAATCGACCTCGGGCCCACTTGGTCCAAACTCAAGGTTCGGACCAAAATCCGTTTACCCCATTCACCTCCGAGCCCTATATGTAATTAGTTTCAAAATTCGACCCCGATGCAAGGTCTAAATTCCAATTAGACAAAATTCCCTAATTATACCCAAACCCCCAATTTCTACCATGAAATCCCTATATTTTTGGTTGAAAATTGATGAAAACAATAGGTAATTGGGAGAGAGTAGTTTAGAATCATTTATCAACACAATGGAGAAGAACTTCTTTCTTGAAATCGCCTCTAAGCCTTCTTGGTTTTGAATATATGAAAGAATGGCCAATTCCCGTTTTAGGTTTTGTTTTAATTCGTTGGACATGTCTTTTTTGCGTTCGCAAAGGACTTGTCGTGTTCACGATGCTTTGCGGCCAGAAGGCCTAGGCGTTCGTGATGGTTTGTCCCCCCTGACCATCATGTTTGCGACCCAGTGGTCGTGTTCGTGAAGAGCAACTCAATGATTTCCCAGCCCACCTCCAATACACTACGCGTTCGCGTAAGGTCAGTCGCGTTCGCGAAGAGTTAACCCCTAGTGCTCGGCGTTCGCGACCAAAGACTCGCGTTCGTGTAGAAGAAATCCCTCCAGACCAGCTTGCACTTCGCGATCGCGAGAGAGGCTTCGCAATCACGAAGCACAAAATTCCTGTGCACCAGCAACAACAAAACAATAGATTTTTCTAAGTTTAAAATATCCCGAAACCTACCTGAAACTCATCCAAGCCCTCGGGGCTCCAAACCAAATATGTGCACTAGTCTAAAAAACATCCTACAAACTTTCTCGTGCGATCAAAAAACTAAAATAACACCTAAAACTACGGATTTAACATCAAAATCAATGAAATTCTCAAGAACACTTTAAAGTTTCTATCTTCTCAGTCGGACGTTCGAATCACGTCAAATCAACTCCGACTTCTACCAAATTTCACAGACATGACTTAAACATTATAATAAACCTGTACCGGGATTCAGAACCAAAATACGGGCCCGATACCAATGAGTTCAAACATTAATCAATTTCTTTAAATCCTTTTAATTTTCAATCTAACAATTTTCATCATAAATTCATTTCTCGAGCTAGGGACCTCGGAATTCGATTTCGGGAATACGCCCAAGTCTCATATTTTAATACGGACCTTATGGGACCTTCAGAATACGGTTCCGGATCCGTTTACTCAAAACGTTGACCAAAGTCAACTAAAATTTATTTTTAAATCTCAAAAATTATCATTTCATATACTTACACATAAGGATTTAAGGATTCATGCTTGGACTGCGCACACAAATTGAGGTGAATAAAAATAACATTTGTAAGGCTAACGAGCTCGGAATAGAGTCTTAATTCATATGATGACCCTTTGGGTCATCACAAGGAAACTCCATCCTAAATATAAATAAATAAGGCAACTCCATGCCCAAGGAAATTTGTCCCAAATATAAACTCCATGCCCGGGGAACTCTATCCCAAATATAAATAAATAAGGAAACTCCATGTCCGGGGAATTTCATCCCCAATATAAATAAACAACGCTCACTGTTTATAATAAGCCAATCAAGCCTGCTACGACGTACAACCCGATCCCATAATAATAAAGCCTATAAGGCCTGTTGCGGCATGCAACCCGATCCACAAAATATATATATATATATATATATATATATATATATATATATATATATATATATATATATATGGTCTGCTGCAGCGTGCAACCCGATCCCATAAATATCCTCACAATCAGGCCCTCGGCCTCACTTAGACATCAATCTCTCGAGTCTCTCAGGCTCAAAATGTCATGAAAGTCAGCCCAAAAATGATGATATGATGTATCAATAAATAGAAACACAGACTAGGATATGATATGAAATGAATGAACATGACTGAGTATGAAATTACAATTTAAACAAATAATTCAACAACAACATGACCTTTGTGGGTCTAAATAATACCGACATATAGCCTCAGATGATTTTTAACATGATTCTCAGCTCAATTTCCTTAACACATGGAAGTATATTGATAATGCCAGGATTATTTGACTACACAATTCTACGGAATACATTACGTCACAATTTCTGCGGTGCACTCCCACACGCCCGTCACCTAGCATGTGCACTACCTCCAAACAAATAATATATCACGTATTTTCGGGGTTTATACCATCAGCTCCCAGTTTAGAAATGTTACTTACCTCGAAGCCGAATCCAATGCTGAGCAAGCTAAACAATACTCCGGAAATTCATTCCGTGAGTATCAGCCTCTGAACGCCTTCTTATCTCCAATGCTTATAATTTAACAATTTATAAAAATACCCAACTCCCCTAAAAAAAATGAACGGTGGGGCCCACGTCTCAAAATCCGATAAAAATTATAAACCCCACATTCAACTACGAGTCTAACCATACCAAATTCACTCAAATCCGACAAAAACTCGGCCTTCAAATCCTCAATTAAAGTATATAAAGTTTTCTACCATTTTAACCCAAAACACTAATTTGTTAATAAAGGCAACAATAGATTTATGTAGTTTAACCAAAACCGAGTTAGAATCACTTACTCCAATTCATATGTTGAAAATATCCTCAAATATCGCTTCAATCCGAGCTCCATAGCTCCAAATATGTTTAAAAATGGCCATCCCCGTTTTAGAATCTGTCCAGGCAAGCCGCATTTTGACACCTGAGACTTATAAATCACATTTGATACCTACGATTTACCTCTCCCACAGAAAAACAACAATCTTTCCGGACACAAAAATGGGCATAACTCTCTCATACGATGTTCGAATTCGAAGATTCTTTTTGCTATAGATCCATAATGTCAATACGGATCTAATCGATAAATCAAAATTTAATTTGGAACTCATTTGCTTATTGTGGTACCACTTATACTTGAAGAAACGACATCGAAACATTCTAGAAATATCCAAATTAAATTTCGGGCATACGCCTGAGTCCAAAATCACGATTCGGGCCTATCAGAATCATCAAAACTCCGATCCGAAGTCAAATACTAAAATTTAGACTTGGTCAACTCTTTCAACTTAAGGCTTCCAACATGAAATTCATTCTTCTGAACTAATCCCGAAACACATGAAAACCAAAGCCGACAATACACACTGGTCATAATACATCATATGAAGCTACTCAAAGCTTCTAATAGTTAAACAAGATGTATATACTCAAAACGCCGGTCTGGTCATTACACATATCCAAACTTACCCAATGTCTAGTGCACGGAGTATTGCCTTTGGTCCCCCAAACTTAATTACTCATGGCAACCTTCCGGCCGCAAGGCTCAAAACGCCTAGAATGACATCAAAACCTCGAATCGACAATCAAAATCCTTCTTTAAACTTTCAAACCCTCCCAACTTTGCTGAACGTGTACGGATCACACTTAGATATTGCGGACTGCGATCAAACTTCACACACAAGTTCCAATCAATAAAATGAACCTATACAAGGTTCCGGAATACTGCTCGGAGTCTAATAACACCAAAGCCCACTCTAAGTCGAACTTAGAAAATTTTAAAATGTAAAATTTCGTTAATAAGTGTCGAAACACTCCTGCACCACCTGATACTTGTCACGGCCCAAATTTTGCTCCGTAGGATGTTGTGATGATACCTAGTCTTAGGGACTAGGTAAGCCTAATACTTACTAAATTAGTGACAACTCAACAAACATTTATTAAATATAAAATAGAAATTTCCTAAAATTAAAAAACTGATAGTACAAGTCACAAGTTCTACAGAGTTTACTAAAAATATCTAAATTCAACTGGTCCAAAATAGAATCAACCGTGCACGAAAATATCAGAAGGTGACTCCAAAGCTGCGAACGCGACAACATGTATACCTTGAGTCTCCACAACAATGCTCGATCAACTAAAAAGAATTTCAATAACTCTGGGGTACCTGGATCTGCACAAAAAGATGTGCAGAAGCAAAGCATGAGTAAACCACAGCGGCACCCAGTAAGTATCAATCATAACCTCGGTAGAGTAGTGACGAGGTGATGTTGGGCCAAAAATGCATATATTTTTCCATTGTTGCCTCATGTTATAGCACTTTTTAATGGTGTTTTGAGTATTAATTATATCACTTTGTGCTTAATATTATATTTTAAATGTGTAGGAATAAAGAAGTGTGAAGATGAAAATTTAGAGCAAAATTGAATAAAATGCAGAAGAAAAATAAAACAATTAAATACCAAAGACAAAGGGGGGACACCATTTGGGTTTTGTACCCTCCAAGTAGAGACAACAAAAATAAAGTTTTAATTCAAAACAAGGATTTAAAGAATCGCACCTGAAAACTCACTGTTTTCAGTGCCAAGTCCAGCGCTAGGCGCTGGCCTAGACGCTGGGTGCGAGTGTTCTCCTACTTCGTTCGGGACAAGGTTATTTCGGCCCTACACGACCCCAAATCGTATAAAAAGGGGTCCTAAACTTAATTTGGGGGAGATCTAACATACTTTGAAGGAGAATTCACATGGGGAACACACACCACGCTTGGAGGAGACTTCTAACTAGTTTTTCTTCTCTTCTTTTGTTTTAATCTCATAGTTTATTTCTAGAGTTTTGGGTGATACATGAACGTTGTAGTTTGAAGCTTGAATTGTTTTTACTAGTTTATCACATTGGTTAATTTATCTCTTGTGCTTAATTATTTGATTGCTTGATCACCAATTGAATACTATCTATGAATCTAGGATTGAATTTGAGAGAAAGAATTCTAGATTGCATATAAGATTGAGTAAAGAAAGATCTTAACTCTGATGGGAGAGGGGGGGGGNACTATACATGAATTATTAATGCGTTCTTTTTAATTCTAATTCCATAGGAATATAGGCATTAGATTAACTTGAATAGGCGAGTAGTACTTCTAAAGAAGACTACGATCAATATTAACCCTGTCAACCAATAAACCAGATAAATTAATTAGACGACTTAAGTGGAACACTCAACGAGATTCTTAGCTAACCCTTAACTCTAAAATATCGTCTCTCGTTGAATTTATGCCTAATTTCGCCAACTTGTTTCTTTAATCTCTTAATTTGCACTCTAGATTAATTTTAGTTAAATATTCATAAGTTAGGATTCACTTGAATAGATTAATTATTTGGTTTAATTTAGTTGATAGTTAATCACAAGTCCTTGTGGGTACGCTATCTGGACCTACAATCCTTATTACTTGTCGACCACGTATACTTGCGTGTGCGTTTGGGAGCAACAAATTTTTGGCGCCGTTGACGGGGACTTAGAAATTAACTATTTTACTAGATTAAAGTTTTACTTTTTATCTATTTAATATTTTAAATTTAGTTTAGTGTAGTTAGTATTATAAATTTGTTTTATATGTCATCTTTGAACGAAAAATGGTGGGATAGTAAGTATTCTAGTTTTTATGATCCTTATCCATACTGTAAAGGACCCCACTTGTGGAAATACTGTAAAAATATTCCTAGGACCGAGTTGTGTGTGCCATCTCAATCCTGTACTATTTGTGGTGGTAATTGGAATAATTGTCCTAAGTGTTGTTATCCTACTCCAATCTCTTCTTATGTTGATTCTAATAATTCTTGTGAGTTTGACATGACTAACGAATTGGATGATGTAAAACATGACGTTCGCATTCTTGATATGAACATGAAATTATTAGAGGAATATGGAGGTTATTGTGAGGAAATTACAAATGAGATACAACACTTTATTGAAGGAAGAGTTGAATTGGGACAAGAGATCAACTGATTTGGCAGTTCTATTCGCGACTTGGAGGCTCAATTGAGTGCAAAGGTTGATGCGTGTAACGCCAAACAATTTAGTGATGAGTTGTGTGAATCTGAAAAAGATCTTCTAGGAAAAATTGAGGAGCTAAAATGAGAATACCAATTATTAGACCATGCTTATGCTGATGATGATGAGGTTGAGAAAGTATATATTATTGAGGATGTCAAAGATAATATAGTTTTGGAGTTGGGGTGTGTTGGTCCTCATTCTAAAAAATTTTCTACATTATGATTGGATGGAGACATGGAGATCGAGCCTTTGGAGTGATGTATAGATGAAGAACAAGACCCTTATATTCTTAAAATTTCCATACCAAGGAGACAAAAAGACATCCCTTACTTAAGGGCCAAGAAGTGCAAGATGCGATACCTATTGTTTGGTTCCTTTATTTTTATACCACCGCCCCATGAACATGACAGAAAAGTTGATGCAAAATTGGGGACACAATTCATATCCTCAAAGTGGAAGGAAAAGTGGTGAAGCGATGGGCGTGTCACGACTATAAATAAGGCGCTTGTTGGGAGACAACCAAATTCTATTTTTTTTTCTTTTTATTTTCGTTCATTTTTTTATTGTGCTACTTTTTATAGTATTATTTTTGTGTTTGTAGGAATAGGGGCATGGAGTCAAAGACAATAGGAATGTCACGACCCAAAATCTATTAAGGTCTTGATGACGCCGGACACCATCGTCAGGCAAGCCAATCAATAATTAGTTGAATTTAAATTCCTGTTTTAACATTTTTGAAATCATTACCTTACACTTTATTACATGATAACTAAATAAAAATTCGTTAAGTAATCACGATGGTTTATATATTCCAGTTTAGCAAATATATCCCAAACACATCCCAGAACCCGATGTCACAAGTGGATGAGAAATTTCTAAGAATTTATACAATCATTACAAAGCTTGTCCGAGATACAAATTGGACAATGGAATTTAAAAAAAAATGAATACAATATGAGGGAGACTCTATCAGTTGTGGATCGCCTCCGGATGATGCAGCTCGCCTAAGTCTCCAAACTAGCCACATCGTTGTGAAAGTACCTGTGCAATAAAAATGCACATAAAGTGTAGCATGAGTACGAAAACAACGTGCAATCAGTTAGTATCCTGCCTAACCTCAGAGAGGTAGTGGCGAGATGTCGGTTTGACACTTGCTAGAGGTCAATTTTGTATAATCAAGTGAGACACTAAGCATGAATGTCATAGGCAATTTATTATAATATCAGGGATAAGGAATATCAGTTCTTCTTATATTTTAACACTTTAACACCTTTGTCATTTCAGTTGACAATTTAAATAATAATCAGGGATGAGAACATCCGACTTATTTCACATTTTACACATCAATTCTTCTTCTATTTAACTAGCAATTAAGAATTTCCTTAAGCCGATAAACATGTATAAATCACAGGCAAATATCATGCGCAAGAAATGCCGAGGGTCGAAAGACGCGGACCAACAATAATAAACTGTGCACTGCCGAAGGGTGGAACAGATCGAACCATAGATGCATCCATTTTCCCCGCTCGTGAATCGATCATGCGACGCGGTCAACATAATAATAATAAGGCTAACTTGTTCACGAATCATACCTGCGACTCAGATGCTCATATGTACACATAATAAGTTCACATTATCAAGAAAGCAGTTACCCAGGAAAGTGGTGAAATTCTTCTTAAAGGAACACAAAAAAAAATAGCGTTTAAATCTTTGTTTTGAAACTCATTTGCCAAGTTTAATAATATTCATAATATAAATTTATCAGGAATACAATTATCCACGGAGGAATAAATTCTCTTTCTAAATGATAAAGAGAAGTACACTCAGTCTTCTTAGGAAATAATTTACCGATTCAATAGCATTAACAGTCTAATATTATGGGCAGGATCACATGTACAACACGTAAGGCATGCTAGTGAGTCCTAGACCACCCGGACATGGCATAATAGTAGCTACGCACGGACTTCTCTCACCTCGTGCATACATATCCCCTGCAGATAGCATCACATATTTAATTAGTTCACCTAGGGGGACAATTCCCCCTCACAAAGTTAGAAAGGAGACTTACCTCACTCCGAAATTCTATAACCGGCTTCCAAGCCCTCCCGACGACTCCAATGGATGCACAACGCCCCAAAACTACCAAATAACAGGCAAAGCAATGAAAAATTATTCTAATACTCGTAACAAATTCAAATTATATACTTTCCCAACTCCGCTCAGTGAATTGACAAAAATGCCCTTGGGCCCACGTGCCCGGATTTCGAAATTTTCCGAAGATATACCCTACCCATAGCCTTACTAGATCAAATATACAATTTACCCTTAATATCATGCTCAAATTCGTGGCTAAAATCCAAAATACAATTTCTAGGTTTTTCTTCTAAAAATTCCATTTCTCTACTAATTTCCATGTTTTAATCCATCCATACACCTTATATTTAACTTGAGATGAGTTGGAATAACTTACCTTGACATAGATGATGAAATTCTCCTCTTAAAGCTCTCCTATAATCGCCCCAACCATGAGAAATATGAGAGAAATGGCTAAAAATCTCGGATTTAAAAACATTCTGCCCAGGAATATTTTCGCACCTGCGATCAAAATCTCGCACCTGCGCCCAAATTCCGCACCTGCGGCCTCCTCAACCCCAGCTAAACTTTGCACCTGCGCCCCATTGTCCATATCTATGCCTTCGCAGGTGCGGAAATTCCATCGCACCTGCGCTCCCAGCCAAGCCACTAAAACCTCGCACCTGCAGCGTTAAAGCCGCAGGTGCGGCCCAAGCTCGCAGGTGCGGTCACACCAAATGACATCAACCTCAGTTTTTCTTCAACTTCAAACATTGATTCGTTAACCACCCAGAATCCACCCGAGGCCCCCGGGACCCCGTCCAATTACACCAACATTTTCCAAAACATAATACGGACTTGCTCGAGGCCTCAAATCACATCAAACCACGCCGAAATCACGAATCACACTAAAATTCAAACTTTATGGACTTGAAATTTTAAACTTCCACCTTCGATGCCGAAACATATCAAATCACGTCCGATTGATCCCAAATTTTGCAACAAGTCATATTTGACATTACGAACCTGCGCCAACCTCCGGAATCGCATTCCGACCTTGATATCAAAATTTCCACTTCCAGTCGGATTTCTCAAAAACCTTCATATTCCATCTTTGCGAAATGACTTCAAAATAACCTACGGACATCCGAATTAACTTCCGATCGCGCTCCCAACTCTAGAATCACCATACGGAGCTATTCCCAGGCTCGGAATCCCAAACGGACATCAATATCACTGAGATACACTTCAACCCAGACTTAGGGAATTTCTTTAAAATGCTGGCTTCCGCAATATATGCCGAAACGCTCCTGGGTTATCCAAAGCCCAATCCGGACATACACCCAAGTCCAAAATCATCATACGAACCTGCTGGAACCTTCAAATCCTGATTTGGAGGTCGTTTACTCAAAATTCCAATCTTAGTCAATTTCTCCAACTTAAGCTTCTGAAATGCGAATTTTCTTTCCAATTTGACTCCGAACTTCCCGAAATTCAACTCCGACCATGCCTACGAGTCATAACACCTGAAATAGAGTTGCTCATGACTTCAAACCGCTGAACGACGCACTAGAGCTCAAAATGACCGGTCGTGTCGTTACATTCTCCCCCACTTAAACAGACGTTCGTCCTCCAACGTGCTAAGAACTGCTCTGGAGTTATCTGAAATCACTGATTAACACCTCGCGCACCCGCCCGTGCTACCACAACTCAGTTGAGTACATTATCTTGATCAAATTTGAAGATTTCTTCTTTTATCCATATAATAAGCTCAGAATCCAGTTCCAACACTTGAGATTCTCTGCCAGGCCTGCTTCCAATATATAATATCTGTATCAACTACCACACGATATACCAGAACATGACTGCATACCCTTGTTGAATTAGCACCATGCACTGCATAATTCATTATCTGACCACAATGACACTCCCTACACCTTAATAGCCAAAATTTCACGAATCTGATGCTCCCAATGCACCTTATGACATATATACATCCTGCTATAAGGCTGGCGATACCACCGCAACGGAGAAAGTGTGTAGAAATTCATAACCAACTGCAGAGCTAACAAATCATTGAATATCTCCTCTTGACTAGAATCATCACCTCATTACGAACCAATAAGGGCAACTGTCCTTTAATGTATTTCACATAATCTTATCGCACTAGATCCCTGATACAAAAATCTTGTCTCACCCAGTATGAACTGTTCAAACTACTAATCACCCCAGACATGACCAACAATCTCACATGATACCACATCGCACCAATAGGCCACAACTCGAACACGATACATAAGAAATGACTCATGAAGGGACTACTCAACTTACGTAACTATTATGAACTTTCCTCAGAAAATAGGAAGTAAAACACAAGAAAAATAAATATAGGAACCTTACTCATCATCAAATTTTTGCGGTGTGCAACCCGATCCAAATAACATACCCGTGGCGACGTGCCACCCGATCCACACATAAAATTCACATAATGAAATATACAAGGAGATGAATTGATCACTATTACAAATTACTGAATATCGGTCACAAGCACGCGAAGTGAATAAAACCATCATGGGGAGACTGATAAGGCCATATGCTACAAAACTCAAGCACAACTGAGGTGCGATACACACACACACACACACACACACACACATATATATATATATATACTCTGGATCTCAAGAGCTATCCTGCTCACATAACCTCACCCCTACGCGGGACCTGACCACATAAGAAATTATCAAGCCATTTCACAACTCACACGACACAATCATAATATTACCTGAATTTGACGAAGACGGAACAATCACCTGAGATTCCAACGCCCCTCCTTGAGGAGCGCTACACTGAAATGAACACATATGCCTCACATGAAGCCCATAATCTTGTTTAAACCCATTCACAAACATCGAGTCTACCTTGCTCGCACCGAACTAGGCTAAAAGCTTTTACCTGGGTCCATATTAACCCACTCACTCTCATAACACGCAAGAACAACCATCATAGCCGGTACAAACACCCCACAATCCACAACCAAATGAACCATACGCCTTCCAGGCATAAATTCTCAAATAAGAAATATTACACTTCCTTATACTCAGTCCAAATCTTCAACCCATTAAGTGACTACATGTCACACTCATACAATCTTCCCGTGGTCACGCTCCCACAACCTTCCACACAAGGTAGCAATCTGCACATCCACCACTGGCCACACTAACGCTGTAAAACAAATCAAGAACCCATAACCAGGGTACAAATCCTCTTTCACCGAATATCGATCTCAGGTGACACTGAAGATAACACCAGCTTACTCTGAACTTTCAAATCACTTTTTATTGCTCATCCGAGCTCATGACATCCTTGTTAACACCGGACCGCAATCTCAATTCCTTACTTCCAGTTACACATTGTTTATCGCACCTAACATGCCAATATGAGATAGCGCAAGAATTCCATCATAACTTCTGAACCACTAATAGGGTGAACACTTCATCATATAAAAACCTCTTACTTACCTCAATTTAAGAGGACAATAACAAAACTCAAGTGAATTCTCACAATCACCCAACATGCAAATCCTTAAGTAGTGGTCTGAACCACCATAAACCTTCCAGGATCAGCCTACACTTGACAGGCCATAGCACTCGAATGATCCCAAATCAAATCTGTTACGGCGGCCGTCATACCTCGCACACTCTATGCAAACCACACGCATAAATCAATCACACTGACGAAACTGATCACTGCCGCACATGTGCCATTTCAACCATGGCTAATCAATCTATCTTCTTTTAATCATCTTCAATTCCCTCAGGAATAATAGAAACTTCCTTCAAGTCATAGCAACTCAACCCTCACTCATCCCGATTGACCTTGATTCATGAGACCATGCTGCCTAAATCCCGCAACCCGTCTCATACCCTCTTGATAATATTTCTACAAACCGGAGTTTATTTCTCCCACTCCTCGAATACTATCCTACATGCTGAAAATAACATGGAGCACTCCAACCATTTTCCCTCTCTCTGAAATTACGCTGCAAAAGCTATATTCTTAATCATACTGCTGCCTTTAACCCTTAAACACCGCGTTCTTAATTTTTGAATTCACTAGGACCGCTATTGAGAGTCACCCACTCTAACTGGTCCCGAATATAATATACTCCAAGGCTCTTCTAGCACATGAACACCCTTTTCAATGAAACACTTGACTGAGTCACTACCCTTGCAACTCGCCTATACCTTAAGCATAAATTCTAAATCATTCAAAGCCTAACCCTGGTCCAATAGGGCCAACTTTTGCACACATTCCTCAAATCCCACACTCAATCACCATTTTACTCCTTTCCCTTAGCTGAAATAACTTGACAACACGCCGACAATCCGCGACCCCATGAGAGAAAAATCCTTCAACCCAACTGCAGGTGGTGGGACTCCCCTACTTAGCCCGTAGCTACTCCTTGCACCACTCTAGACCCTGCTGAGATCCTTTCCCTTTGTTAGCACGATTTTGCTTAACCAATCCGTCTAATTCTTTCGAATTCCCTCGTAGAAACTTGCCAACCATGCAACCGCTAACCTATTCACAAGAGATAACCCACCTGTGGAAATCACCAACTTTACCAGTCCGTCCGCTCCTCATGGATATCTACTAAATGCGCTACAACATCTTCAAATTCACCGCCACATGGTGTCCTTCTTCATTCCTAAACACTCCTACCTGTTGAATCCAACCTTCCGTAGAAATAACCCACATTTCACTTAAGCTCGTGGAGCCAATCATGATCCACTAAAACTTTCAAACTTTTCCTCAAGATAGGAAGATGTCTTACCACTGAACTCCCGGGCTACGCTGCCACTCTTCCACTTGTTAAAATCATTCCTTTAAACAACCACCTGACTTCCGTTCCTTACACCTGGCCTTTGAGAAATTTAGCCGCCGCCTGACACTTCTCACATGTCTTCCTTCATCGTATGCTGCCCAATTGCTGCCTCAATTCAATATCATTCTCTGCAGCTTTTAAACCAGCAGTTCGCCATGAATTCAAACTCTCCGAAGATCATTTATCTCGAGCTGCCTTCATTATCAAAACTTATCCAGTACTGAACCACCGCACCTCCCGGTCTCTTCCAACCACATTCTTCAATACTTCTTCACAATACTCTAACCCCATGAAGCCGAAGAAACCATGTCACTAACGAACTTAACACATTCCATTCGATCAAGGACGACGATAACACATCACAGGTGAATACTCCACCTTTCTTGAAAAGACCAAGTCTTACTAATTTATCAACCCCAACCGGACCATTCATAATCCAAATGCCTTTCCTCTGCCGGAATTAAAATGCTTGAATATCGAAATCACGCCCTGAGAATACCTCCCTTCAAGCCATTCATTATCGCCAACATATGGTCAAGCATTTTATCATCATATCGACATCGCGCAATAACCAATCGTAAGCATCATAACTACCTGGGCATAGCCTTAAGGCTCTCATAAACACAGCTACTGAGCTGAAACAACACATTATCCCTCTGCAGGGACACAACAACAGCCCCAACCAATTACACATGGAAAACATCTCGCATCATATCCGTAGCACCATTTCAATTCCTCAAATTCTCGATTCATAGCAAGCGCTTCGCGACGCGTAAGAGAGTAGGAATAAACATAGGCATAAGCTTTAAAGGAATCAAATCGCACAATGAGGAATAAAGAAGGGAAGTACTCCTAACAGCCCTGTAGCCTCTCGAAGATAAGTACAGACGTCTCCGTACCGATCCTCAAGACTTTACTAGACTTTCTCATGACTCGTGAGACCTAAGGGAACCTAGAGCTTTGATACCATGTTGTCACGACCTAAGATATATTAAGGTCGTGATGGCGCCGGACACCATCGTCAGGCAAGACACTCATTAATTAGTTGAAATAAATTCTTGTTTTAACATTTTTGAAATCATTAACTTTCACTTTATTACATGATAACTAAACAAAAATCCGTTAAGTAATCACGATGGTTTAAATATTCAAGTTTAGCAAATATATCCCAAACACATCCCAGAACCCGGTGTCACAAGTGCATGAGCAATTTCTAAGAATTTATACAATCATTACAAAGCTTGTCCGAGATACAAATTGTACAATGGAATTTAAAACAAAATGAATACAATACGAGGAAGACTCTATCAGCTGCGGATCGCCTCCGGATGATGCAGCTCGCCTAAGACTCCAAACTAGCCACATCGTTGTGAAAGTACCTGTGCAATAAAAATGCACATCAAGAGTAGCATGAGTACGAAAACAAGGTGCACTCAATAAGTATCCCGCCTAACCTCAGAGAGGTAGTGGCGAGATGTCAGTTTGACACTTGCTAGAGGTCAATTTAGTATAATCAAGTGAGACACTAAGCATGAATGTCATAGGCAATTTATTTAAATATCAGGGATAAGGAATATCAGTTCTTCTATATTTTAAAACTTTAACACCTTCGTCATTTTAGTTGAAAATTTAAATAATAATCAGGGATGAGAACATCCGACTTATTTCACATTTTACACATCCATTCATCTTCTTTTTAACTGGCAATTAAGAATTTCCTTAGGTCGATAAACATGTATAAATCACAGGGAATACGCAGCAATTATCATACGCAAAAAATGTTGAGGGTCGAACGACGCGGACCAACTATTATAAATAATGCACTGCCGAAGGGTCGAACGGCTCGAAACATAGATGCATCTATTTTCCCCGCTCGCGAATCGGTCATGCGATGCGGTCAACATAGTAATAATAAGGCTAACCTTCTCACGAATCATACCTGCGACTCAGATGCTCATATGTACACATAATAAGTTCACATTTTTATCAAGGAAGCAGTTACCTAGGAAAGTGGTGAAATTCTTCTTAAAGGAACACAAAAAACAATAGCATTTAAATCTTTGTTTTGAAACTCATTTGCCAAGTTTAATAATATTCAATAATATAAATTTATCAGGAATACAATTATCCACGGAGGAATAAATTCTCTTTCTAAATGATTAAGAGAAGTACACTCAGTCTTCTTAGGAAATAATTTACCGATTCAATAGCATTAACAGTCTAATATTATGGGCAGGATCACATGTACAACACGTAAGGCATGCTAGTGAGTCCTAGACCACCCGGACATGGCATAATAGTAGCTAGGCACTGACTCCCCTCACCTCGTGCATACATATCCCCTGCAGATAGCAGCACATATTTAATTAGTTCACCTAGGGGGACAATTCCCCCTCACAAAGTTAGAAAGGAGACTTACCTCGCTCCGAAATTCTATAACCAACTTCCAAGCCCTTCCGACGACTCCAATGGATGCACAACGCCCTAAACCTACCAAATAACAGGAAAATCAATGAAATTCATTCTCATACTCGTAACAAATTCAAATTATATACTTTCTCAACTCCGCTTAGTGAATTGACCAAAATGCCCTCGGGCCCACGTGCCCGGATTCCAAATTTTCTCTAAGATATAGCATACCTATAGCCTTACTAGCTCAAATATACAATTTACCCTTAATATCATGCTCAAATTCGTGGCTAAAATCCAAAATACAATTTCTAGGTTTTTCTTTCAAAAATCCCATTTCCCTACTAATTTCCATGTTTTAATCCATGAATATACCTTGTATTTAACTTGAGATGAGTTGGAATAACTTACCTTGGCATAGATAATGAAATACCCCTCTTGAAGTTCTCCTAAAATCGCCCCAACCATGAAAAATATGAGAGAAATGGACAAAATCTCCGTTTTAAAAACATTCTACCAGGCCGCGCAGGTGCTCCAGAACTTCCGCACCTACGGCCTCCTCAGCCCCAGCAAAACATCGCACCTGCGCCCCATTGTCCGCATATGCACCTTCGCAGGTGCGGAAATTCCATCGCACATGCGCTCCCAACCAAGCCAGTAAAACCTCGCACCTGCGACGCCAATGCCACATCTGTGGCTCCGCAGCTGTGGCCCAGGCCTCGCAGGTGCGGTCACATCAGATGACAACAACCTCAGTTTTTCTTCAACTTCAAACATTGATCCGTTAACCACCCGAGTCCCTCGGGACCCCGTCCAATTACACCAAACTATTCCAAAACATAATGCGGACTTGCTCGAGGCCACAAATCACATCAAACAATGCCGAAATCATGAATCACACTAAAATTCAAACTTTATGAATTTGAAATTTCAAACTTCCACCTCTGATGCCGAAACCTATCAAATCACGTCCGATTGACCCCAAATTTTGCACACAAGTCATATTTGACATTACGGACCTTCTCCAACCTCCATAATCGCATTCCGACCCCGATATCAAAATTTCCACTTCCGGTCGGATTTCTCAAAAACTTTCAAATTCCATCTTCAGAGCTATTCCCAGGCTCAAAATCCCAAACGAAAATCAATATCACTGAGATGCACTTCAACCCAGACTTAGGGATTTTCTTCAAAATGCTGACTTCCACAATATACGTCGAAACGCTCCCGGTTTATCCAAAGCCTGATCCGGACATACGCCAAGTCCGAAATCATCATACGAAACTGCTGGGGCCTTCAAATCCTAATTCAGAGGTCGTTTACTCAAAATTCTAATCTTAGTCAATTTCTCCAACTTAAGGCTTCTGAAATGCGAATTTTCTTTCCAATTTGACTCTGAACTTCCCGAAATTCAACCCTGACCATGCCTACGAGTCATAATACCTGAAATGGATCTTCTCATGAATTCAAACCACTGAACGATGTGCTAGAGCCCAAAATGACCGGTCAGATCGTTACAAGGATTGTGCGCAAGAGAGTAGGTGGTTGAAACTAAGTGTGAGGTACCCGCACAAAGAATCATACCTGGGAGAAGTCTGAGTATCTCCTGAGCTTCTAATTCTTCGGCCTTTGGCCTACCAGGAAGTTTCTTTTACCCTCTTATTATTTATTGTTGTATGCATTGAGGACATTGCACAATTTTAAGTGTGGGGTAAGGAGATTGTCTGAGTGATTTTCTGTGCTACCCTACCTTAATTTCAATATTCTTTCTTAGTGTAGTAGTTTTTATTTTTAAGAAAAAAATATTGAAAAAATAAAAAAAAAGAATCAGAAAATTGGGACTTTTCCCGATGATGAATTTTGTAGACAGTTTTCTTGAGGGATAAAAGTCCAATAAAAACTAAAAATATTTTTTTTTCTAGTTAGTTTTAGTTAGGTATTAATCCCCCTTGGTTTTTTTTTTTTGCATCGGTTCTTTTCCAAGGGATGTAACTTGAACCGGGTAAATTGTTTTATTTTTTAGGATTAGATTTTTTTTTTATTTAAGGCGTAGAAAAAGAGGGAAAAGAAAAAAACTTTTGTTACCTGTTTGATACTAGCATATTTTGGCCCGAGCTTGAGTAGCACTTTCCTTTGAGTGCTTGAGTAATGAATAAAATAGCAGACTTTCTGAACCTTACGTCAGGATTATGACTCTGCATATATCTTATTCTTATTTTGTTGTTCGCTATGATTATGTCTGTCTTAGAGTAGAATTGATCCATCTTGATTGATACTTGTGCCATGTGGGGTGAGCATTTCTTACATATTTTCCATGTGTCGTGACCCCTTTTTCTCGTAAAATCGGGTTTCGACATTTTTGGGACAACTCTTTTGAGAGGGTAAGGAAAAGGAATTTGTTTAGAGTTGCCACCTAACAGATTAAGGTGTGTTAGGGCACCTAAAACAGATAACTCATGTTATACCAGTTTACATCACCAGAGTTCGGGTAAGGGCTCAAATTACCTTGAGGGGAAGGTGTTAGGCAACCCTCGAGGTCCACAATGGTGAGTCCCGTTCGAACTTAAATTAAGCGAATTAGTCTAAGGAAAAGAAAACTAATTAATAGGGATGGGGGTCCTAAGTTTTTTAGCCTATAGGATCACCCCCTGCAATACTTTTTAACTCCCTCAAGTCGGGGCGTTACTCATGGTATTTAGCGCACAAACTATCTTCTCCTACTACCCGATTACTATCTTTAAGTTGTTACCTAAAGCGCTCTAGTTGATTCTAGTTTGTTTTCTATGCGTGCACTACCCGTCCCTTACCTATGGACCTGGAGGCATTAGGACCTCTATTTAGGATCGTTCTAGACTAAACTTCAGTTGCTCAAAATTGTAAAAGACTAGGCGACAAGCAAGACAATTAGGACTTTCAGACAAAGCAGATATGGGCTCATGTTGAACTCCACACATAAACAACAAATGCACGCAATTGATTTGAAAAGCTTTATCAATCTTAAAGTTCCTGTAGGCAGGATATCTAGGCTAGAAGACAGATATACAGAGGCAATAAGGCGAGTGTCAGGACCTATCATTTGCCTATTATTTTTATTCAGTATAATATCTAGGAATTTCAGACAATAATGAATCACAATTACGAATCCAGAATTGTTATTTGATCCTATATGCATATTGTCTAAGTGATTGACAGTGGCGATTTTATTCAGAACCAAAAGAATCCTATATGCATGACTTCTATGAGCGAATTGATTTAAATCCTATTGGCATGATCTCTAGATTTGAAATTGATTTTAGTCCTATAGGTATGTTATCTATTACAAAATTAATTTAAATCCTATAGGCATGATCTGTAGGTTTGAAATTTATTTTAGTACTATAGGAATGATACCTATTAAGCAGTACATGGGCAGAAATTGTACATATTTCCAGAAAATAATTGAATCAAACATTAGGGTCCTATAGGCATGATTGCTAACACATGTTTGTTGAAAGTATTGATAGATCCTATGGGCAGGATTTCTAACGCAATTATAACTTTAACCCTATAGAAATGATCTCTAATACGCAAATATAGAACTCAGAATCAACATCACCAACGAAAGTCCTATAGGAAAGATGTTTAAACACAACATAGAACTTATACAGTTTTGACAAATGAACAGAATTAACAACATAGATGAAAACCCTATAGGCATGATTTCTATCCAGATTAACAAAAGGAAATAAGAAACCCCCCTGATTTTACTAAATAACCCATAATCTATTTATTACAAAGTTATTATAGACCGAAAAATGAATGAGTTACATAATAGCAATATGATACACTATATGGAGCCTTCATTAGACCCAAATAAACCTGGGAACCAGGCCTTCAAACCAATCAACTTCGAGGTTCATTTCATAGGTGTAGCATAGCCAAATACGAGTGATTTAGCACATATAAAACCAGGTTTCTAATGTGTCAAAGTTCCCAAGGGCCTCAGGGACCCAGGGAAATGCTCACACCAGAAAAAAATATTCAGAGATGATTCAAAAGAGATTAGGAACTAGTTCCCAGTGTGTCAGAGTTCACAGGAGTCCCACATGGACCCTGAGTAGTGCTCACACTGGGGTGGTTGGGGATAGAACCTAAGAGACTAAGAGTGGAAGTTTTAAAAAGAGTAACAGCATATAAAAGAGTGAGAGACAAATTTAAAATAGTTTTTGATTTCAGAAGAAAAATAACAAAGTTTAAGACACAGAACTTGTAGGCAGAGTTGCACAAAGAAAACAAGCAGGGTTCATGCTCAATCACACAATTCAAATAAGTTGAAGTCTAGTTAAGCTAAATGTTCATGCTGGTATGTAGGATAACCTTGTTTAATCACAGAAGCATTTAGGCAAAGTGTTAAGGCAATCAGTCAAATTACCACATGAATCCAGATGGATGCAGAACATGTTAGAAAACAAGTTTGCAGGGCACAAATACAAATATGCCAAGTTTGGATTAATTGACTAATTTCATGTTGGTCGAGCAACACATATTATGAAACATGGAGAATAGAGTGCCAAGGGAGAATGTCTTACCAGTTAGGCAAGAAATAAAGTAAATACACCACAGTAGTTAAGTCCAGAATCATATGGCCTTGGATTTTAACCGGCCAAGACCAGAAACAAACGAGCACATAATCTGAGTAAAAAACTAAGTTTTAGTGAGAGTATTGAGAGTTCAAGTCTCTCCAAAAGGGAAAAGGGAAAGGGTTTAAATAGAGTTCAATTAGATGAACAAGTAAGGGAAGTAATTAAACACACATAAGCAAGGAAAGAAATCAATCACTGAACCAAGGGAGAATACACACATAAGCCAGGAAAGAAATCAATCACAAAACCAATTGAAGTCTAGTTTAATGAAAAATAATATAGAGTTCAGTCAATTAACAAGGCATAATAGCGCGTAAGCAGGCGAGTAACAATCAAAATAAGGAAAATATCAATTAACAGGCAGTTTCAACTAAAATAAGGTAAAGAAATAATGAAAACATGGTAGATTGAACAAAATAAGGAAAATATCAGTCCCATACAAGAAAGGAAAGAGTATCAAAAGATCAGCAAAAGTCTCAAACCCTAATTTTTAGGTAAACCTTCAGAAAATTGGTCAGAAAATAAGGCAATGAATCGTAGATAGGAGATTATTCAAAGAGAAAACTAGAATCGAACCAGATTCGGTTCAATTAAGATCTGAAACCCTAATTTTAAGTAAACCAAAAAATTGATATAAAAATAAAGGCAAATAATCATATGTTTTAATAAAATGAACATAGACAGGGGGTTATTCAAAAAAAAAAAACAGAATCGAAGCAGATCTAGTTCGATTAAAGAAGATTTGAAACTCAAATTTGGGTAAGTAAAAAGATTTAACGAAAATAGGCAGATTCATACGGAATAACACTTAAAAATAATGTTTGAACCAATTTTGGTTCAAATCAAAAAGATCTGAAAACCCTAACGTTAGGGTTAAGTAAGAATCAAGAGATACAAAAATATTCGTACTTACAAAGAAAAGATGATGAACACAGACGGAAACAACAGTATGTTAAATATTTGACCCAGATTTGGTTCGATCTCTATAGGATCTGCTTTCCATTTTAGGCAAGCTATTAGGTAACACCATAATGGGTAGCCAGTAAGAAGGGGGGACCAAATAAGGTAAGGAATTATGGATTGATTCCATTTTTGGTCTAGAATCAGGGAGGTTTTGAGTGACGATGCTAGGGTTTTGAGAGGAGAGGGGCAGGAAGACGAGAGAGTGTATAGTGACGGCGGGCTGGGTAAAATGAATTAGGGTTAGGGGTTTTGATAAGTTAAAAAGGGGGAAAGGGTTATGGGCCGTTGATCTCGAGAGATCAATGGCTGAGATTTAAAATTAGGCTGGGCGGGTTGTAATAAACGGGCATGGGATTGAGTTAATGGATCTGGGTTAATTAATCTTGGGCTGGTGTATTGGGCTAATATATTGGCAATTGGGCTGGGGTAATTGGGCAGTGTATAGGTCCGAAATTGGGGTTTTAGGGGGCTATATTTTAAATACCTAATTTAATAAATAAATAATTTATAAAAAATAATTAACAAATAACAAAAATATCACTTGTGCATAAAAATGATTTAAAATAATTAATTAACATTATAAAAATATAAAAAGTCATTTTCTGTAGAAATAGCGTAATTATGCATATATATGGGCTATTATTGCAAAATATTCAAATTTAGCCTAAGGATGCAAATACAATAATGATAAATACATAAAAAAAAAATATTTAAACTTAATATGGGTATAAATGATGAAAATTAAATGGTAAATCATCATAAAAATTATTTGAAATGCAATTAATAATTATTAATATAATAAAATGCAGGAATAAATTGATTAAAAATTATGAAAAATACTTGATGATGTTCATGCACTATTTTGAAGGTATATATGTATATTTAAAATATATGAGGGGAAAATTGGGTATCAACAACTGGTCTTCTTTACCCGGGAAGGATGAAAGAGTTGTCGGGTAAAGACATGATGACCAATTTTGACCGAATAGGGTGATTTGAATGATATAGGCCGCACTATGGTTTATGAGCTGCCTACATATCCCTGGTTTTACAAGAATCAGGTTGTGTGTAGCTCTGGATCCAACGGTGGAGTAAGCCGATGGAGTTGTTGCAAGAACAGGCAAGATGTTCCAAATTGGGTTAATTGGGGTTCAAAACGGTTATGGGTAAATGAGACTAGGTAACGGATGATGAATGGTCATGTTTGAAATAATTTGAAGGATGTGGATGGAAACTGGAGCAGGATTGCTCCTGTTAGGATCACAGTTACTTTCCGGACCACCTGCAAATTTACAGAAATGCACTGCAAGCACATATATATAAAGTATTCCGTAAATTTATACATGATGCAAATTCCCTTTGGACCATGAAGACTGTATTTTGGACGGTGAGGATGACGTCCTTAGAATATGATGTCCCGGGCCATGAATAGTATGGTAAGGGATTAGCAGGCCATGAAATGATCTTCTCGGGCCATGAAGATGGTGCCTCCAAACAATGATGCCTTAGAATAATGATGTGCAGGATTGAGAGATCCTATGGCCATGTCATGATGTCTTCAGGCTATGAGGATGATGCCTTCATACTATGACGACTTCGGACAAGTTGGCTATATTTCATCCCATGAGGTGCATAGATATGATGCTAAAGGCAATCAACAAGACAAAGCTTAGTCTTGTGTAGAGTTGAGGGCAGAGCTTAGCCCTGAGAGAAGAGAATAATGCAATGCTTAGGATGGAGAAATATTTGTGTTTATGAAAAGAGATACAATGCTTAGTCTCGTACAAGATTCGGGACAATGCTTAGTCCCATGCTAGGAGAAGGAAATGCTTAGCCTTATGCAGGACTTGAGACAGAGCTTAGTCTCATGCAAGGGGAAGGCAATACTTAGCCTTATGCAGATGGGGAGGCAGGGCTTAGCCTTATGCAAGGATTGAGACATGGCTTAGTCTCATGCAAAGAGAAGGCAATGATTAGACTTATGCAAATAGGGAGGCATGGCTTAGTGTCACGACCCAAATTTCCCTCTGTTGGGTATCGTAATGGCACGTAGTCTTAGGGACCAGGTAAGCCTAACATTTCACTGGGCAACAACAATATTAAAGAAAATATAACAGTGTCGATATGGAATCTTGACAAAATTTATAATTTCCCAAAACCCGATAAATACAAGTCATAAGCTCTACGAATTCTTTTTACTAATCTAAATACAATTGTCTATGAACAATTAAGTACAATTGGACTAAACAGAAAGGTGACTCCGAAGCCTGCAAACGCAGCAGCGGGTTACCTTGAGTCTCTTCAGCAACGATTTGTGAAGCTACCAATAACCATAACCTGAAGCTGCACACAAAATGTGCAGAAGTGTAGTATGAGCACACCACAATGGTGCCCAGTAAGTATCAAGACTAACCTCGGTGAAGTAGTGACGAGGACTAGTCCGGACACCCGATGGTCTAACAGATAAAATACATATCAGTAATGACCGAAATAAAATATTTATCTAAAATCTTTGAATATAACTAACAGCAGGAAAATAGTAAGCGGAAGGAAGTGCAATAATTAAAGCAACGAAATAGCATGACAGAAATACGCAAAGAGGAAAGGACAGCACGCAAGCCAAAGTCAGAAATCACAATACCATAAGACACTCAAACTCTGCACCGCATCAATTTACTCACATCAAGCAGTAACCGGTAGGCTCAATAAAAACCAGTCAAATCCTCGTTTATAAAAACCTTTAAAACGTGATTTCATATCGAAAACTTTTGAAAATTCAACCTTTACAAGATACATGAAAAATCTTCGTTGCAGCATACTTTTTCTGAATGTATATGTATATATTTTTATAAAAGAATTTGTTAGAACATAGTTCCCTTAAAATACGTTGTATTAAAATATTCTCTCCCAATACTGATCATTCAAATATCATTTGCTCAAATGTACTTTCCTAAATATTGCTCCTTCAAATATCATTTATTCAAATATACTTGCCCAAAATACTGCTCCTTCAAATATCATTTATTCAAATATACTTTTCAAAATAGGAGTCCTTCGGAACTACTTTTCTCGGAGATAATTGCCTTTCAGCTACACATTTCAATATAAGTATATGTGCATACATGTATACTTTTCAATCCCAATCTCCTCAATGATAAACCACCAGAACTCAGTCCGTAACTCCATAGATAATCATGCAATGCAATACAGGGGAAAGTCTAAGGTCTCGGCCCGCAGTCCCAATTTAAATATGCAATGCAATGCAGAGGAAAGTCTCAGGTCTCGGTTCGCAGTCCCAATGTAAATATGCAATACAATGCAAGGGAAAGTCTCAGGTCATACCCCGCAGTCCCAATGTAAATATGCAATGCAATGCAAGAGAAAGCCTCATGTCATAGCCCGCAGTCCCAATATGAATATGCAATGCAAGGGAAAGTCTCAGGTCATAGCCCGCAATCCCAATATAAATAGGCAATGCAATGAAAGGGAAAGTCTCAAGTCATAGCCCGCAGTCCCAATACAAATATGCAATGTAATTCAAGGGAAAGTCTCAGGTCATAGCTTGCAGTCCCAATATAAATATGCAATGCAAGGGAAAGTCTCAGGTCATAGCCTGCAACCCCAATATAAATAAGCAATGCAATGCAAGGGAAAGTCTTAGGTCATAGCCCGCAGTCCCAATATAAATATGCAATGCAAGGGAAATTCTCATGTCATAGCCTGCAACCCCAATATAAATAAGCAATGCAATGCAAGGGAAAGTCTTAGGTCATAGCCCGCAGTCCCAATATAAATATGCAATGCAAGGGAAATTCTCATGTCATAGCCTGCAGTCCCAATATAAATATGCAATGCAATGCAAAGGAAAGTCTCAGGTCATAGTGTGATGACCCAAAGGGTCATCACCTATTTTATTACACATTCCATACTTTCAAGGCCTTGAAAACCTCATCTGTAGTTGCCTCAATTTGCGTGTGCAGTCCGGGCGCGTAGTCGGACAACTTAAATATGAAATTCTGTGCAAAATGCTAAAATTTGATATTAAAATGAGTAAATTTGACTCCGGTCAATATTTTAGGTAAACGGACCGGACCCGTGATTTGACGGTCCCGGAGGGTCCGTAGGAAAATATGGGACTTAGGCATATGCCCGCAATCGAATTTTGAGGTCCCAAGCCCGAGAAATAAATTTTTGAGTGAAATTGTTTTTCTGAAATGTATAAAGAAAATTGAAATGAAAATTTGTTTGAACGTGTTGGTATCGGGCCCGTATTTTGGTTCTGGTGCCCGGTACAGGTCTTATATGTGGTTTAAGATATTTCTGTGAATTTTGGTTGAAGTTGGACGTCGTTTGACGTGTTTCAGACTTAAAACTCTAAATTTGAAAGTTAATGAAGTTTGAGGAAAGACTAGTGATTTTGAGGTTTGATTCGTTGTTTTTGATGTTATTTAGCGATTTGATCGCACAGTTAAGTTTGTAGGATGTTTTTGATTCATTGCATGTGATTGGTTAGGAGCCCCGAGGGTTCGGGAGTGTTTCAGAGGTGTTTCGGAGTATTTTGAACTTAGGAAAATTGCTGGTTTTGCTTCAGCTGTTGCAGGTCCATTTGTTCTTCGCGTTCGCGACGCCTCTTCTGCGTTCGTGAAGCTTTGAGGTTTCCTTCATCGCTGCGCATCCATACCTTCGCGATCTTGTAGGGTTATTTGACCCTGAGGGCTTATCCCTCTTTTCCTCTTCGCGTTCGCATATACTTGACCGCGTTCGTGTAGCTTTGCAGGTCTTTACATCGTGTTCGCGTGATGTCCCACGCGTTCGCGTAGGTCAATTTCTGGACCCCAGCCTTTTTACTCTTCACGTTCGCATTCACCCTTCCGCGAACGCGATGGTCTGACAAGTCTACCCTTCGCGAACGCGACCTCCCTTCCGCGAACGCGAAGGGCAATTTTGCCCTGTTATATATTTTAATTTCCAGAACAGTGGCTTCGGGATTTTTCATAAGTTTTCACGAAATTCTTCTTCTCCAAGGTCCTTAGGCGTCCATTGAAGCTCTCCTTCACCAAAACTTCTTGGGTTAGTAAATTTTAACTCGTTCCCTTCATTTTCATCAACATCTAATGAATTCCTAAGTCTAAAACATATAATTTAGGGTAGAAATTAGGGGATTTGGGTATAGTTAGGGCCTTTTGAATTTTGTTGATTTAGACTCATTTTGGGGTCGAATTTGAAAACAAATTATATATTCGGGCTCATGAGTTAATGGCTGACATGGTGTTGGTCCGAGCCTCGTGTTTGGACCAAGCGGGCCCGGGGTCAAATTTTGTTATTTTGGAAGAATGCATGGAAATGGGTGATTAGGCTATGTAATTGAATTACTGAATCTCCTATTGATATACTTGAGTTGATTATGTCTAGATAATACCATTCCGGAGTTGAATTCTAAAGGAAAGACGGTGTTAGATGGTTGATTGCTATATTTTGGACCCGAGGTAAGTGTTTGGTCTAACCTTAGCTTGAGGGAATAGGAGTTGAGTATTATTTGCTACTTGCTAATTGTCAAATACGATGTATAAGCATGGTGACGAGTATCTATACATTGGTGTCTAGCATGACCGTGAGTCCTTATATTGCGAATATTCTGAATTTATTGTAACTTCCATGCTTAAATGATGATTTCTATATGTTGTAAAGAGCATGTGAAGGGAATTGTGATCTTTAAACTCCTTTGGATCATTGGCTCAAATTGTAGCACGAATGATGAAGATATATGAGATAATTGAATCCTTTGGAGCATTGGCTCAAATTGTAGCACGAATGATGAAGATATATGAGATAATTGAATCCTTTGGAGCATTGGCTCAAATTGTAGCATGAATGGTGAAGATATATGAGATAATTGAATCCTTTGGAGCATTGGCTCAAATTGTAGTAGGAATGGTGAAGATATATGAGATAATTGAATCCTTTGGAGCATTCTCTTAAGTAATAGAGTAAATTATGAAATGAAAGTAAAAGAAAGAGAAAGAGTTACTAAAATATACCTTTGCCGGGTCATTGTTGCTTTAGTGATTATCTCCCTTGCTGGGATGTTGAGATTACTGTTATTATTCCCTTTCCAGGATTTAATTGTTTAATTGACGTTCCCTTTTCAGGATTTAATTGTTAAATTGATGTTCCCTTGCCGGGATTTCTATTTTTACCCTACTTACTCCCTTGCCCTTGTTTGTGATTGTTGTTTGGGTGAAGAAAAGTGTTAAAGCATGAATGGCGATGACGTGCACTGTTTGCTATTGTGAGGAAGAGTGTTAAAGCACGAAGGGTGATGTCGTGCATTGTTTGCTATTGTGAGGAAAAAGTGTAAAGCACGAAGGGTTATGCCGTGAATTGTTTGATATTGTGAGGAAAGAGTGTAAAGCACGAAGGGTGATGTCGTGCATTGCTTGCTATTGTGAGGAAAAAGTGTAAAGCACGAAGGGTGATGCCGTGTCGTACGATGTACCATTTCGTAAAGATATTCATTGATTATACTGTGAGGAAAGAGAGTAAAAGCACGAAGGGTGATGTCGTTCCATGATTTACATTGATTACATTATACATTGCATAGTGAGGAAGAGAGTAAAAGCACGAAGGGTGATGTCGTTCCATGATTTACATTGATTACATTATACATTGCATGGTGAGAAAGAGAGTAAAAGCACGAAGGGTGATGCCGTGTCATGATTTACATTGATTACATTATACATTGCATGGTGAGAAAGAGAGTAAAAGCACGAAGGGTGATGCCGTGTCATGATTTACATTGATTACATTATACATTGCATAGTGAGGAAGAGAGTAAAAGCACGAAGGGTGATGTCGTGCCATAATTTACATTGATTACATTATAAATTGCATAGTGAGGAAGAGAGTAAAATCACAAAGGGTTATTTCGTGCAAGTTTGTGATTTCTGATCCTTATTGATATTTTGGCCTTGTTGTTCCTTTCTTTATTTGAAATTTCTTATATGAAACTGTTATCTCCCCACAACGTGTTCCTCTTCCTTTGTTGATTGATTACTTCCTGCATTTCTTTTCTGTTATATATATATATATATATATATATATATATATATATATATATATATATATATATATATATATATATATATATATATTCAAACTACACAGGTTTATTTGGTAGTCTGGTCCTAGCCTCGTCACTACTTCGCCGAGGTTAGGCTAGACACTTACCAGTACATGGGGCTGGTTGTACTGATACTATACTCTCTGCTCTTTTGCACAGATCCAGGTCTCGGATAGGAGAAGTAGTGCAGAAGCAGGCCTTCAGTCCAGCGAGATACCGAGGTAGCCTTGCAAGCGTTCGCAGGCCCGACGTCTCCTCTATCTATAATTTCATTCTGTTATCTCATTGCACTCAAGACAAACAGTTGTGTTTTCTTTTAGACGATTGTATTTAGTACTCTTAGTAGTTCTTGAGTATTGTGACACCAGTCTTGGGTAGAGGCTTATGTTGAATTTCCGCATTTCTATTTAATTTTTTACAATTTAAGACTTCCGCTTTATTATTAAATTCCATTGTTTGCATGCGATTGCTGATAATTGTTAAATGAGGTAACGTGTTAATGAAAAAGGTAATTAAGGTTTGGCTTGCCTAGCTTCCACTAGTAGGCGCCATCACGACTCCCGAGGGTGGGAAATCCAGGTTGTGAAAAGTTGGTATCAGATTTCTTCATCTACATCGTGCGAATTTATTCTATCATTGATGATTGAATTTGCATACTCTTTCCCTCTCACTATTCTCAGAAGCATAGCGCAGTCTAAAGCTCGAACATCAGCTCTTATTGTACAGTCTCAAATGGATCTAGATGCGGAGGCTCTAGCTCAGTCAGTATATGTTGGACTAGTCCAGGCTCCGGAAGGATTTATAGCTACCCCATGGTTGCAGGATGCACTAGTCCATTTATTGAGGTTGGACAAGTTACCGAACAAGTTCCACTCCATTTCAGTGGTATATCTTTTGAAGATCCGATGATTTTCTTGACCACTTCCGTGAAGTATTACACACCATTGGAATAAGTGTAAGGCAACGAGGTTGATTTATATGAGCTTTGAAGTTTAACATCCTGGATTATCATGTATTGTGACCTATGAATTCGTGCCACATGAGGAAGTCCACTGCCAAGGAATAGATTGCGAGGCTGCGTGTCATATCGGTTTTGGTTTGGAATGTATAAATATGGGAATTTCGGACGAACTTAGGAAAGATTGATACTTTATGTAGGCTGGTGGTAGAAATTTCCCTAGACTTGGGAGATTCATATTTCATCAGAGAACTCAGGCTATGTGCCCCATTGCAGCTACAACTTAACTACATGACAACCTAGAAAAAAAAGAGTCGGAATGTCGAAAGTGGAGGTTAGATTCCTAGAGGTGGAGACCCAGTCAGTTGATATATTTTCTGTGGTATGGATGAGGTCATTACATGAAATGATTTCACTAAAAGAATAATCTCTAATTGTTATAAAGTAATGATTTTCTGAACTTAATTCGGTTATGCTTATGTAGTAAAACACAATTCTTCTAATATGTTCCTCTTTCGGTCGAGCGTCGTAACTCAAAAATCTACTTATGTGAATACTTGTATTGATAAATTCTGTGGGGTTAACTGTGTTTACCATTACATGTTGAAATTTTTCTTAAAGAAAATATTTAAATGAAGGGAGTGGACGTTTCGAGTGACGATATGCATATTACTTGTGATTTAGAATCGAGGACGATATCCTCGCGTGTTGAAATTATTTGGTATATTTAGACCGGACCTCGAGCCACGGTGGAAGTTATGTAAGGATGAGATCCTTGTGATGGAAATTCTTGTGTTTAAATTCTCCCTTGTGAATTAAATTTTGTTTCTTTTTACTATAAGTACTGGTAGGAAGTCATGCTTGTTAAAGACTTATGTATAAAACTAAGAGTAATAATAATAATATTAATTAATAAATAAATAAATAAATAAACTAATTAACCATCTGTGCGTAATTTGCTAAATTCGTGCTATAATTATGGAGCCTTACTTACCAGGTAGGCGCCGCTCCAGGCGGCGTTAGATGAGGTACGTTATTTTGGGTAATTATGAGGTCTTCAAGCATCGTATGTCGATATCAGTATTGTGAAGGAATTGGAGGAGCAGTTACAGGATTTGTTGGGTAAAGGCTTCATTAGGCCTAGTGTTCTCCTTGGGGTGCTCCAATATTGTTTGTCAAGAATAAAGATGGTTCGATGAGGATGTGCATAGATTACCGGCAATTGAACAAGGTTACAATCAAGAATAAGTATCCACTACCGAGGTTGATGATTTGTTCGATCAGCTTCAAGGTGATCTGGCTACCATCAGTTGAGGATTAGGGCATCTGATGTCCCTAAGACAGCGTTCCGCACTCGGTATGGGCATTACGAGTTTTTGGTCATGTCGTTTGGGTTGATAAATGCCCCAACAGTTTTTATGGAATTGATGAACCGAGTGTTCAGGCCTTATTTGGACTCGTTCGTGATAGTCTTCATTGATGATATATTAATATACTCGTGCATCCAGGAGGATCACGAGCAGCATCTCAGAGTGGTTCTTCAGACTCAGAAGGATAGTCAGCTATAAGAAAATATTTTGAAGTGTGAGTTTTGGTTGAGTTCAGTAGGATTCCTGGGTCATGTTGTGTCGGCAGAGGGTATTCAGGTTGACCCGAAGAAGATTGAGGTAGTCAAGAACTGGTCTAGACCAGCATCAACTACAGAGATTCGGAGTTTCTTAGATTGACAGGCTACCATTGCATCTTGAGGAAGAGAGTAAAATCACAAAGGGTGATGTCGTGCAAGTTTGTGATTTCTGATCCTTATTGATATTTTGGCCTTGTTGGTCCTTTCTTTATTTGAGATTTCTTATATGAAACTGTTATCTCCCCAACACGTGTTCCCCTTCCTTTGTTGATTGATTACTTCCTGTATTTCTTTTCTGTTATATTATATATATATATATACACACACACACACTCAAAATACACAAGTTTATTTGGTAGTCTGGTCCTAGCCTTGTCACTACTTCGCCGAGGTTAGGCTAGACACTTACCAGCACATGGGGTTGGTTGTGCTGATACTACACTCTCTGCTCTTTTGCACAGATCCAGGTCTCGGATAGCAGCAGTAGTGCAGGAGCAGGCCTTCAGTCCAGCGATACCGAGGTAGCCTTGCAAGCGTCCGCAGGCCCGGCGTCTCCTCTATCTATTATTTCAGTCTGTTATCTCATTGTACTCGAGACAAAAGGTTGTGTTTTCTTTCAGACGATTGTACTTAGTACTATTAGTAGTTCATGAGTATTGTGACACCAGTCTTGGGTAGAGGCTTACGTTGAAGTTTCTGCATTTCTATTCAGTTTTCTACAATTTAAGACTTCCGCTTTATTATTAAATTCCATTGTTTGCATGCGATTGCTGATAATTGTTAAATTAGGTAACGTGTTAATGAAAAAGGTAATTAAGGTTTGGCTTGCCTAGCTTCCACTAGTAGGCTCCATCACGACTCCCGAGGGTGGGAAATCCGGGTCGTGACACATAGTCCGCAGTCCCAATATAAATATGCAATGCAAGGTGCAACGATAAGTTCAACACGAGAATTTCAATCAAAATAGTGGCAAAACTCACTAATAAGCAGAAGTCACTTAAGGCAGAAACCAAGTAGCAATGAACAATGTAACGAGGAGAAAACATAAAAATTATAGCAACAATTCTCAATACTCAAGTCAATAAATAGAGGACTAATCATCCCGGCAAGGGAAAAGTATCAGTCCATATCGTAAAAATTGCTCGGCAAGGGTCTCAACTATAACCGATCATTTCAAATATACCCTTTAAAATTGGGTTCTCAATCTAACCAATACATCATGAGTTGACCAACCAGAGTTTTCAACATTAATCAACTTTCAAGTAGAGACAATTGCATATTATAACGAACATGGGAGTAATAATAAGGTTTTTATCGAAAATAGACTCACGGGCATGCTTGACACACAATGCAAAGGTACTCGTCACCTCACCTATGCATTGAACATGATAAACACTTAACACGTAGCATACAATACCTATTCCCTCACCAAAGTTAGGCAAGACATTTACCTCGGGTCCAAAATATAGCAATCAACCCTCTAACACCGCCTTTCCTTTAGAATTCAACTCCGGATTGGTATTATCTAGACATAATTAACTCAAGTATATCAATAATGATTCAATAATCCAATTCCATAGCCTAATGACCAATTTCCATGCATTCTTCCAAAACTAACTAAATTCGATCCCGGGCCCGCTTGGTCCAAACACGAGGCTCGGACAAAAACACGATCACCCATACCCCCACGAGTTCAAATATATGATTTGTTTTGAAATCCTACCCAAATTGAGGTTGAATTTCCAAAAGTCCCATAATCCCTAACTCTACCCAAATCCCCTAATTTCTACTTGTTTTCATGATTCTAGGCCTAGATTCTAGTGTTGATGAAGGAAAAATGGAATAAATTTGAGTTGAAGTCACTTACCCAAGTTGTTATGGAGGAAGGATGGTTTGGAACTCGGCTATGGGGTTGGGAGAAGAAGAAGAAGAAGAAGAAGAAGAAGGTGAAAATTATGAAATTCTCATATGGCATTCTGTTTTTGGGCTATTTAAATAACTGGGCAAAAAATACTCTTTGCGTTCGCGGGCCCATGGCCGCGTTCGCGAAGGGTTGACAATCCTGACCTACGCGTTCGCGAGCCTAAGGCCGCTTTCACAAAGAACAAGTCCGTTTTACACCAAATTTCACAGATAACTCACATAACATATATTCAACCTGTTCCGGGCTCCGGAACCATAATACGGGCTTGGAAACACCGTTTTCACATTAAGTATAATTTTCAAAAGTCTTTATTATTTCCAGAAAACAATTTTCTTTGAAAATTCATTTCTCGGGCTTGAGACCTCGGAATTCGATTTCGGGCATACGCCCAAGTCCCATATTTTTCTACGGGCCCTCCGGGACCGTCAAAATCATGAGTCCGGGTCTGTTTACTGAAAACGTTGACTGAAGTGAACTTTATTCAAATTTCCAATACAAAATTATCATTTTTATCAATTTTTCACATAAAGGCTTCCTGGCTACACGCTCGGGCTATGTGCGCAAATTGAGGTGAGATAGAAGGAGGTTTTCACGACCTCGAAACACAAAATTAGCTAAAAATATACGGGATGACCTTGGTCATCACACTTAGCCTCGTGCAAGAATTGAGACAAATCTTAGTCTCATGCAAGGGGAAGGCAATGCTTAGCCTTATGCAGATGTGGAGGTAGGTCTTAGCTTCATGCGAGAATTGAGACAGAGCTTAGTCTCATGCAAAGAGAAGGCAATGCTTATCCTTATGCAGATTGGGAGGCATGGCGTAGCCTCATGCAAGGATTGAGACATGGCTTAGTCTCATGCAAAGAGAAGGCAATGCTTAGCCTTTTGCAGATGGGGAGGCAGGGCTTAGCCTTGTGCAAGAATTGAGACATGGCTTAGTCTCATGTAAATAGGGAGGCAGGACTTAGCCTCGTTCAAGAATTGAGACAGGACTTAGTCTCATGCAAAGAGAAAGCAATGCTTAGCCTTATGCAGATGGGGAGGCAGGGCTTAGCCTCGTGCAAGAATTGAGACATGGCTTAGTCTCATGAAAATAGGGAGGCAGGGCTTAGCCTCGTTCAAGAATTGAGACAGGACTTAGTCTCATGCAAGAATTGAGACATGGCTTAGTCTCATGCAAAGAGAAGGCAATGCTTAGCCTTATGAAGATGGATAGGTAGGGCTTAGCCTCATGCAAGGGTTGAGACATGCTTAGTCTAATGCAAAGTGAAGGTTGTGCTTAGCCTTATGTAAATAAGAAGGTAGGGCTTAGCCTCATACAAGGATTGAGACATGGCTTAGTCTCATGCAAAGGGAAGGAAGTGCTTAGTCTATGCAAATGTAAGAGTAAAAGTGAAGTATTCTTAGCTGGAAACGTGTTTTATGTATAGAAGTTGTGTTGTTGAGACAATGCCTATTATGATGAACTTTTCATGCATCCAAAGAAAATTCATGAGTTTTGTAGGGGAGGTTGGTTCATGTCTTTGTCTGCTTGATCTGCTCCACTCTGCCCGAGGATCCTGTTCAAGTCATCATGGATAGCATTTGGCTAAAAAGTAAAGTTTCTTTTCAAAATCATGCGTGTATAGTTTTCAAAGACATAGTAATATGCAATTAAGAAATCAGTTAAATGAACCAGTAACTATGACATTATTAGAGATATTGTGATTTCCTTTGCCATAGAATTTTGAGGGTCCTCAAAATTCTGCCCCAGTTAATTAAGTGACCTTATGGCTATTCTGTACGCCACTGTTGGCTAAACTTGCTTTGGAAATTCTGCCCCAGTTTCTCATTGTGAGAAAAATGGAAATTTTATTGAATTGTGACCGAACCCACAAGGATGCCTACGTATTCGCTCTTAAACAGGATTCAGTTCAAGCGTAGTTCAATCCCATGGTGTAATGAAAGTTATTTTCTCCGCATCTTCTTCGTCCATCCAAAGCCGATGATAGCCCGCGAAGCAACCTACAAAGGATTGGAGTTCATGCTCGGCACAATTATCGATCAAAATATGTATATTTGGTAGTGGGAAATCATCATTAGGACTTTCTCTTTTTAGATCCCGATAGTCGACAAACACCCTGACTTTTCCATCTTTCTTTGGAACCGATACAATGTTGGCTAACCAGGTTGTGTACTCAACTACCCTGAGGACTTTGGCTTTGATCTGCTTGGTTACTTCCTCCTTGATTTTCAGGCTCATGTCTGGTTTGAACTTTCTGAGCTTCTACTTCACTGGCGGACACACTGGATTTGTAGGTAACTTGTGGGCTACTATGGATATGTTCAATCCTGTCATATCATCGTATGACCATGCAAAGATATCCTCATACTCTTTCAGGAAATGTGTGTATTATTCCTTCTATGATGGTGACAAGTGGATGTTTATGCGAGTTTCTTTGATGGTTTCAGAATCTCCCAAATTGACTTCTCGATTTCTTCCAGGTTGGACTTAGGCTTGTTCTCAAAATTCTCAACTTCTCTGACAATATCCTCATGTATCTCATCTTCTTCTTCTTCTATTTCTTCCGAGTCACTGTCCTTGTGTTGCGTTGTCTCATTACATGTCAGAGTCGTTGGTTTATCAAGATAAGAAATAGCAATGCTGCGGAGAGAAAGATATGAAAGAAAAGTAGTAATAATAAAACATCAAGCCATTGATAAATATTAAAATGTCAAACAAAGAAATGTTCCATAACTCAAACAATGTTTTTCGAAATGAAATACTAAAAATATTGTTTAAAATAAAATGATCAAAAAGATTTTTTTTCAAAAATAAATGATTATAGCAGCCATGCTACCTCGGGATTCGTCGGGCCCTTGATGGTGTAGCGGTCCAGTTTCTGAGAAATGTTCCCTTCTCCACTGTCTGTATGATAAGGCTTTCTTCCTCCTCCTCCTCCTCCTCAACTATCACACTGCAATCCATATCTTCATCTTCTAATAACAAATTCCTCAGCGCGACCAAAGTTTCTTCTTCTTCTTCAGATCCACATATTGTATCTGCCTGATGAAAGGATTGGCTTAAATACGACAATGGTTGCTCAAGTGGGTAATATATACCAAGATATGGCGGCGACCAACCATTATATTCCTGCCAGGTATACGGATATCCAAGCCCAAAGTTTGTACTATGACGTTTCAGTTGTATTGGCTTGGCAATACCTTGAAGATTCTTATCAAGCCCCTTACCAGGTTCATACATTTTCCATGCCAATATTCTTTCTAGTTTACTACTCCACCACTTATCCTTCTCGATTACGTAACACGCTCGATGCGATGGTAAGTTCCTCCACCTAATTCCTTTTGTTCTCCACTACCGTAACAGTCTGATTAGTGTAAATGGGATTGCTTCCATCTCCATGGATGATCACTTCCTGATGGTTCCCTTCAAATTTCACAGCCTGGTGCAAAGTGGATGCAACAACCCCAGTGACATATATTGGAGGTCGTCCCAACATCAAATTGTAGGAGGTGGATATGTCTAGCACCTGGAATTCGACATCGAACCAAGTGGAACCCATCTGTAAGAATAAGTTAGTTTCCCCAGTCGTGGCTCTTTGCGACCCATCGAACGCCTTCACATTCATAGATCCTGCTCGTATTTCATGCAGACCCTTGCCCAGCCTTTTTGTCAGTGGACAGATGTTGAGGCTGGACCCTTCGTCTATCAAAACTCTAGTGATGAACTTATCCTCACATTGCACTGTGATGTGCAGTGCGTTGTTATGGCTCAATCCTTCAGGTGGCAACTCGTCTTCATGGAAGGTGATCTTATGGCTCTCCAACACTTTCCCCACCATGTTGACCATTTCTCCGCTAGTAATATTGTTGGGTACATATGCTTCATTCAACACCTTAATTATAGCATTCCTATGTGCCTCAAAATTTTGTAGTAGTGCCATGATGGATATCTGGGCGGGAGTTTTAGTTAGATGATCAACAACAAAGTACTCTCTTGCCTGTTCTTTCTTCCAGAGATCATCCAGACCAGTTTCAATGATGAGTTATTTGGTGGAAGCTTCCTTACTTGTCCCTCCCAAATGTTCAGGTGTGTATATCCTTCCAGTTCTGGTCATTCCTTGTGCAGGACCAGACTCTTCCATCTTTGCTTTCCCTTTTCTCCTAGCTTCGGTAACATAATCCCAAGGTACGACGTTGGAATTGAAGGGTGGTGTGGATGCCACTGTCACAGTGAAAGGTGTGGTTTCTTCTACCTCAAAAGGAGTAGGCATAGTTGCATGTGGTGTCACTTCTATTTCAAAGGCAGTCGGTGCGGCTACCTCAACTTCAACTGGCGGTTGTACCTGTACCACAATGGGAGTGAGTGTGACTGCAGGTTTCTTAGGGTTGTCACCTTTCCGAATAAGACCGATTGACCCCTCAAGGTCCCATTCTTCATCAATTTATATTACATTGTCTCCTTCACCCTTATGATATGGGAGGGGATTTTTGCGGACATTGGGTGCGACTTCCTTTGCCTGTATGACCTTGGTATCAATCAGCATCTGGATCTTGTATTTCAGGGTGCGACATTCATCAATAGTATGTCCTTTCATGCCGGAATGGTACGCACATGTCTTGTTTAGGTTGAACCATTGGGAGGAGTTTTCCATAGCCACAACGGGAATAGGGGTGACATATCCAGCAACCTTTAACCTTTCATATAACTGGTCGATGGGTTCAACAATAGGGGTGTATTGTCTGGGTGGTTTGGAATCGAAATTGGGTCTGGGTTTTTGATAATTCGGACGAGCTGGAGGTAAATGATAATATGCTTATTGAGTGTTATAAGCATGGTAGGTGGTGGCGGATTGAGGATATCTGGGAGGTGAAGGTTGGTATGTGGGTGCAGGTGTCTGGTATGTGAGTGGAGATTTTGGGCCCTGGGCTACCATCACTGCCCCTATTTTTTTCTTCTTTTATATGACTCTGATTGTAATGCTTTGGTTGTGGCCTGCGTCGTTTCAAAATTTGTTACCGTTCCACTCTTAATACCTTCTTCAATCCTTTCTCCGAGCTTGATTATGTCAGAGAACTTGTGATTCTCAATGACCATTAACCTCTCGTAATATTGTGGATCCTGAGCTCTGACAAATAATTTATTCATCTGCTCTTCTTCTAATGCCGACATGACCTTTGTTGCTTCTGACCTCCATTGAGTAGCATACTCGTGGAAAGTCTCCGTTGGATTCTTCTTGAGGTTTTGTATGTAGAAGACATCCGGTGCATTTTTTGTATTGAACTTGAATCTATCCATGAAGTCCGATGCCATACTTACCCAATTAGCCCATTTCTTGGGATTCTGACTTATGTACCAAGATAAGGCGTCTCCAGTGATTCTTTCTCATGAACATCTTCATGCGAATCCTTTTGTCCTTTCCAACCCCTACGAGCTTGTCACAGTATGTTCTCAAATGTACCTTTGGGTCACCCGTTCCATCAAACATTTCAAACTTAGGAGGTTTGTATCCCTCCTGCAGTTTCATGTCTGGCTGAATGCACAAGTCCTTATAATTTAGTCCTTCGATCCCTTTGCCTCCTTCAACACCCTGGACTCAGCTTGTGAGCTTCTTGAGCTCCTCTGCCATGTTCTTAATGAGCAGGTCCTTCTCGGCGGATTCTTGTGTATATGAGATTGGTTGAGTGAAGTGGGGTAGGGTTTCCACATATATGAGATTTTTTGATGAATGCTGGGGGTTTGAGTGTAGTGGTGATCATTGGTTGAATTTTGAGGATTAGGGATAGGCTGTGGGGTATTCTGAGGAGTATGATAAGTGGTTTGCGGATATTGAGTCGGGAGATGCTCGTGTTGAGGGGGTGTCGATATGTTAGGATTTTGAGGAGGTGTTGCATATTGGTGGGGTGCGGGAGGATTTTGTGGGCGCTAGTTTGTTTTGTTTTGAGGAGGTATTAGGTTTTGGGTGTTTGGTTAATTGATTTCTGGGATGTTTAGTGTGAGGGAAAGGTTTGCCAAGTTGCGGACCTGCTCAAGCTCCCCTTGCAATTCAAGTATTTTAAATTCCAGCCGTAAGACCAAATCATTTGGTGTTAGAGTACTCCGACCATCGGGAGTTTCCACATTCTCAGAATGTGTAGCATTGTCTTTCCTGACATCACTCATATCGTTCATCTTAGTTTTTCCATTCCTTTTCGGATTACTTGAAGGGGGAGGAGGTGGAGGGCCTCTGGATCTGGTGTGATATGCTGATGATGCCAATATGCGTGAACCAACCGTGGGGAATGGGAATAATCAAAAAGAAAGAAAAACAAAAAGGTATCCAAGTCAGTAAGAATTCTGGAAAAGTATTTGCAGTATTTAAACACACATTGCAGAAATGTAAATTCGCGTCCTAATTTGGGAGCCTCGTTGTGCCCAAGGTAGGCCTAGCGACAAGTAGATTTGGAGAAATTTAATGCATATAACTGCCTCATTTCATTAACGTAATAAATAATACGAATATAAAATGATAATAAATAAATAAGTCACTAATGGCGTTTGCCTTATTACATTCAAAAATTGATTCTAAAACAAATAAACCTAATATACTTGGTCCTAGAAGGACCTTCTCCAGACTTGGCTCTCTTGGCTCCGTCGATCAGGTTCCCCAGGTCGTGTATGTCCAGTTGCAGGTATGCCCTTGATAGATGTCCTCCTTCGTTACCCTCGGAATTCTGGCAGTCTATGACTCTTTTCCTTATCTTCCCCTCTAACTCAATTAAACCCTGCTCCAGATACTCCAACCTTTCCGTTGACCTAGTAGCCATTTCCCTCCATTCATTAATTGACTGCATATCAATCTTGTTTTGTTCCAAATGCTCGGCCTCAGACTTGTGAACTCTTTTGCATAGTATGTTATACTTCACCTGTGCTTCAACAACTTTATCTATGACCCTGTTCCCTTGACCGACTCTTGGCTCGACTATTCCCGCTATGCTATCGTCCAACCATGATGGGTAGAAGTCCACATACCCTGCGTGGTATCGATCTGGCTCGATGGTGTCCCTTTCCACAATGATCTTCAAATGCCACATGTGCTGAGCTTCATATTTGTACGGGATGTCATCATCTTGAAAATCTGCTCTGTAATGACTTATTTTGGAGACTCGTGGTATCACTTTTTTTCTACCAGTTTGTGTCATGACTCTGATAGGATCATAGGGGTATGTGTCCCTTAAATCGATCAACACCAGATGCGGAACATCCCTAGATTTGATGATGAATTCACAGGTAGGGAACGTTCTCCGTGGAAACTCTTGACGGTATTGGCCTCTTTGGAGATGTTCTAGCAACCAAATCTGCAGCAGAAAATTACAACCCTTGAAATGTTTGAACCCTTTCTGGAAACAATCCAAAGCCTGATATATTTATGTTATAATCATAGGAACAATAGTGTATGTTTGTGTCACTCCTCCTTTTTCCCGAGGGGATATGGAATTTTTCTAATTTAAGTGACTTTATTCGAAATGAGATTATTTATTTATTCAGAGTCGCCACTTGGGATAATTTATAGTGTCCCAAGTCACCGGTTTATTTTAAATCTCAAATCGGGGAAGTTTTGATTCAATGTTAAAGTGTGGGAAACCAGAAGACTGGGTAACAAATTCTATTAATCGGGGAGAAGGTGTTAGGTGTTTCCGGGTTCCACATTTTTAGTACAGTTGTTTTAATCATACCTGACTTAATTAAATATTTAATTACGTATTTTAAAACCTATGTGTATTTTAACTTTTACCGCTTTTAATTGCTTGATTATCTGTAATTATGGAATTATCTTGAAACGAATCACGCGTACGTGTATTCGTTTTATTTGATGCATCAAGAGTCATGTCATGCGTATGTGTACACAATTAATAACACTTTATTATTTTTAAGGTTGTTTTGCCCAAAGTTGCGCGAACGCATAACTTGGTTTTAGTTTTGGGAATCATAATCACATAATCACGATGATTCAATTAATTAAGAGTGCACCTAAAGTAATCTAGCGCATTCATGATTTGTTTCTTTCCTAAGTTTGAGATTATTGTGAAGTACAAAAATATACGAATTGAAATTATTGGAGGACATGGTATAGTTTAACTACTTTATTTAATTACTTTTTACGTGGATTAACTTGGTAAGACTAAGAATATGAAGTATAGATCAACTCTAGTATTTTCTAAAGGGGTTAAAGAGTTCAAAATTATTTTTAAACCTAAAATCAAGTCTAAATTCGTTTTTTTTTAACCTTAGACCCAAACTTCACTTCATTTTCTTTAAATGTCCAGCAACACTCAACATCCCAAATAACTTGAGGATCCAAACTTTGTTTTTCTAATAATACTGATCAAATTATATAATACTCATGACTAACCAAAAACAAGACAAAATTAATTTATAAATAAACAAAGACAACATGATAAATTTGAAGCAGAATAACATAGCACCTCATCCAATTAAACGCATGTGCATAGGCTCATATTTACCAAATTCTTGTCACAACAAATTCACTAAATAATATTACTTTAAAACACTAATCCTTTTACATCAAAATCTCTCATATCAAACTAATTCAGAACAACTAATTTTTCTAATGGATATTCAAGATTAGAAAGGATCTTAGCAAGTAAGTCAAAGTAAAGAAATCATGGATCAATCATATAATGCAGAGATGTCAGAATTACATTAAACTTATCAAAAATAAATTGGCATGAATATTCACAGCAACTTAAGAACGCAAAAGGGAGGAAAAGAACCTCAACAATGACTTCCTCGACAGTGAAACGAACTAACAAGAACACTTTCGAACCAAAATCCAAAACTCGACGAGAACTTTAAAGCGCGAATCTTGAACGAAAAAATCCCCAACTTTGTGTGCTTTGTGAGAACAGAATGAAACTTGAGATTGAGTTTTTCCTCTCCTCCCTTTCTTTCTTACTTGCACAATTGTTTATGTTTTTCTTTTTCTTTCTTCCTCTGTCCGTTTCTTTTTCTTGTTGCTTTCAAGTTTTTTGTTTCGCTCTTTTTGATTTTTGCTTTTTTGACTACTTTGCTTTTTATCTTTTTCTTCCGTCCCTTCTTTTAGTTTTCTGTCTCCTTCCGTCACTCTCTCTTTTTTTTAGATTTTCTTTTATAAATATTATTTTGGTGGTTACATGATAAGGTGCAAAGAAGTTGATTTATATGGGGAGGAGGTGAAAAAATATGAGAGGATGTGGGCTAGAGGTGAGAGAGTGGGAGTCATGGGGTAGTTGTGTTATTTATTATTATT
>MDKI01022382.1:0-18278 GCA_005239505.1 Nicotiana paniculata
CGAAAATACCAGCAATCAGCACAACAGATTTTCCAAAAATCCACTCCAACTTCCCGTCAACCAACTGAATCAATCCCGAGCCCCTCAGGGCCCCAACCAAACATACCAAGATATCCCATAACATCATTCAAACTTAGTCGAGCCTTCGGAACACCACAAACAACACGAAAACACCAAATTTACATCAAATTCAAGCCTAAGAACTTTGAAACTTCCAAATCTCGCCAACTACGCCGAAACCAACCAAAACACCTCCGATTGACCTGAAATTTTGCAGACATATACACAATGACATTAGAGACTTGCTCAAACTTCCAGAATTTCATTCTGACCCCGATAGCCTATTTTTCACTGCCGACTGAAAATCGCCAAAAACTAACTTTCGCCAATTCAAGCCTAATTCTACACCGGACATCACAAAAATATTCTGAACACACTCATAAGTCCCAAATCACCTAACGAAGCTATCTGGGCCATAAAATCCACATTCCGAGTTCGTTCACCAATAAGTCAACTCTTAGTTGACCTTCTCAACTATTAGGCTACCTTGAGAGACTAATTGCCTCAATGCTCACCATGACCACTCTGAACCTGAACCAACCGACCAAACACACATAAGTGAAGCTTAACCACATAAAATGAAGTAGAAACGGGGGAAATGGGGCTAAATTCTCGGAACGACCAACCGGGTCGTTACATCCTCCCCCACTTAAACATGCGTTCGTCCTCGAACGTGCCAAGAGTTGTTCTCCAACACTATCAAACTGTTACGCATCTTACCATGCACATACCCGGGGGTGAATCCCACTTCACCCTATCCCATATAGGTCCAGTAGCACAATGCCGCTGAAATTTCAAAATCCAAATCCTCGCCCATAAACTTAGAACCAAATTCCCACTTTCTGAAGTGATATATATATATATATATATATACATATAATCAAAATTTCCATAACTATAAACTGAACAAGCCCGAACATGCTGAATCAGGCCATATACGTAAGCCAGATGAAATCACATAAAACACCGCGTGACCCAACTCTCATAGCAATAACCTCTAACCTCAATAACTGCTCAGAACAACCCAATACCGGTACACCACCTCTTATCAAGAAATGCCTCGCTCTAACACTTCCATACACTGCCGATGATGAAAGAAGCACGTAGAAACAACAACCGTTCGTCCGATCAACTAAACATGAAACTCCCCCTTCCCAAAAAGGAAGTATAGCAGATTCCTAAGCCGGTTCTTGATATAATCCTTTCAGTTATGCTGAAGAAAATTCCGAAAATATTCATTCTAGGTCCAATGACCTCCTCTCATCCATCACAACCACCCTGATACCACGATACTAACCATTCGACACATCGATAAAATTCGAAGCGAAAACCTGTGCAACTTGTGCACTTAACAACAACTTCCCAATGCAATCAAATTATATAAAAGATCCACACGAGAGGACCATCCCACCATTAACAATTACCGTCACCATATCATACTAACCACCTGGTGCACACTGCGAAAAATAAAAACACATGAATCTGATACCAAGGGTCATAGCCCTACATAACTCCCACTACACTGTGCGATCTCATCCAACCGCTGGTCCACTTGGAATATTTCAAGACACCTTGCCCAACAGTCCATAACTATTCAAAATTCGACATCAAGCACTCAAAGTGCATCTCTATAACCACGGGGGAAACCGGACGATACCATGCCACCCGAAATAGAAGGTATATAACCAACACGCCTCAATCCCGCAATACCCAATTACTTACCTTACTCAAATCTAGCTATAAAGCCCTATTAGAATCGCACCACATGTGCGTAGAACAAGTAATCACCACTCCTCGCAACACTGAAGGGTAACTCATAGATCACTCCAGAACATGGACAAATCAATCAAAGTCGAATGGTACCTTTCTCAATAATGGAAACTCAAAGCCAACAAATCCGACCCGGTGCAGAACACGCACCCATAATAGCCTACCAGTGACCCTAAATTAACTTGATTACCCACAACAGATAGACAACTTACCGAAAAGTTCATAATGACAGAATCATGGCACATACTAACATGCGACTAGCTCAGCTCATATCTCCACAGTCCATTACCATGCAATATGATGTTTATGAGAACTCTCAGTCTCAAAGTCCATGAAATGTACGGATTACTATATCTGATCAAAACTCCACCGCTCGAATACATAACACATACCAAATACTCATTCATTCCACGGGGAATACCCCTATAATTCTTCCGTTCACCAAGCAACCTTGAAATCAATAATCGATCCAACAATAGGGCGCCACGATACCAATGGGGTACCCTTAACTCAAACACATTGCTCTTTCTGAAATATATACCCTCATCAGGTCGCACCAATTGGTGATATCATCTACCTAGTCATCTGAAACTGCCCATGCTGCCAAAGAATTTATGAACTTCCTTCCAGAACCAAACCGTGACCTCACATATGCAAATCTCAACTCCATCGAACATACCGCACACACCATGCCAATCCTAGGAAAAACACGGGAACTCCATGGTTCCTTCTGAGCCACAGGAAACTACGTACCCAACTAGATAAGAATTTCATTTGATCTCATTTAGAAACAACTCACTACACGCCACAAGAAATATGCACCCTTAACCGCAGTAGAAACCATCCGGAATTATCAAAAATCCCATTTTCACAACACCAAACCATCAGGACTAAACTCTTCTAACTCAACCAACTACGCATGCTAGCAAAAATCCAAGAGCATTGCTAAGAAACACCCGAAACTCGTCACCTTAAGAACACCCAAAGAACTAATCGTATCCCTTACCATGCCAATCCGCCCTACTACCAAATCGCCTTATTTACCCAGGTTTCTTCTGCCTTACCTTCAAATTGATTCTTCTTCCTGCCGTAATACCATAATTTGCAACCCAGACTCACCATACGTGACCCAAGCACAAAACCATACCGTCTAAGGCTCATAAGCGACTGAATACTCCCTCAATCATCCCCAAATGCACCACATTAGAAAAACTTACCCTGAAGAGACTTCTGCGAAGCCATTACTTTTACCTTCCTGATATCGATATGTAGAATACCACAAGTCTTTACATCCTCTAACGTAAAATCTCAATCATACTGACCAAATAGACAGAATCGACCTGACCCGTTTGCACACTAACATACTAGGAAAGTGATCCACCCAGTTGAAACCACATGCAAATTCATACACTGCGGACACTACAACTTTTACAATTTCCACTAAATCATCCAATAGAACCCAATTACCCAAACAAGTACACTACAACCTATATCGAAGAAATTTCCTTTACTCGTGACATTCCCAGACCCTATACCTGCAGATCATAATTGATTTACCAATATACCTCGAACTGAAACCAATACCACACATAGTCATGTAATCAACTTATCAATAACGAACTCCCCCACTTGGCTCAAAGCCAAGGATCAAGACAACCAAGACCATGCCCACACATTAACACTACCACCATGCTGTGGTGGGATTCAACTAAATCCTTCGTAAGCTTATATGACCCAAACCATCTAACACTCAAGTCAATTGCCAATCTCGCATCCACCATTACAATAGTCACATCAACTTCCACAAGCTATCTAAACTCCAATTACAACATATCTTATACCGGTAGAAGAGAACTTATTACAGAACTACATAGGGACCACACCCCTGCTCTCTTAGCCTCAACTGCTATCTTCCCATACACTTCTGAAGACCAGAACTATCGCGTAACCACTACACCTTCCTGCATCTGAACACAACCAACGCCTACCATCGAGGCACCACAATACACGGTAAAAACTTGAAGTCGATGGTAGAACTAACACTGGAGCGGCGATCACAGAAATCTCGAGCTTCTAGAAGCTCTACCCACACATGACTGATCACATGGATACCCTCGATGGACATCATGTGTCCCAAGAATGCTACTGAACTGAGCCAAACTTCATACTCGGATAATTGACATAGAGCCTTTCCTCCCTGAATCCTTATAATGCCACCCTCAGATACTGAGTATGCTACTCCTGGCTACCGAATATGCCAGCACGCCATCAATGAATACAATAACAAGGAGTGCAAATACGACTGGAATACACCGTCAATCAAATACATGAACGTTACTGGAGCAAATGATCAGCTCAAAAGACATCACCAGGGAATCATAACCCAATAGAAAATTTTGTTTCACTCCCCAACCACACAACACGAGAGGTCTTCTAACATACTCACAACTCAAAGCCATATACCAAATCGAGACAGAAATCAAACACTCATTAAATCTTACCATATTTCCAGCCAACCCTTTCGACACATTTCACAGTCTGAACACATCTAGCCATCAATTCACACCCACCACATAGGCATCTAGTCACCAATTCTCATCAATAAGAACACGAACGGACATACAAGTCCCCAGTTACATGTTCCCACATAACGAAAATCTCAGCAATCAAGCCATAGAATGAATCCGGCCTTAAGTCCTCCAGACTGTCCCATTACCAACATGCCAAATCACATCTCACCCACGGAAGCCACATGTTGTTGATGCACAGCTGATACCAGGCGCTCTCGTGCGCGTTCAAATAAATGGAAGGAATTCAAGAGTTACGCTCATGACTGAACACAACGGATTTGAACGACAAGAATTTTTAAAAAGTGATATTTTCCTAAGGGTTTCACAGCCTCTCGAAGATAAGTACAGACGTCTCCGTACCGATCCGCAAGACTCTACTAAACCTGCTCATGACCGATGAGTCCTATGTAACCTAGCACTTTGATACCAATCTGTCACGAGCCCAAATCTAGGCCAGTCGTGATGGCGCCTATCGTGGAACTAGGCCAGCCAGGACTTCACTCAAATCATAATAAACTCCCATTTACCTCTTTACTATAGTGGTTTTTTTCATAAAATTTTCCTTTAAACAATTATAAAAAAAAAAGTCAAACGTATACTGAATAATAAATACAACTCCCAAGAACCAGGAGTCACTGGTCATGAGCATCTACATAAATATACAACTCAACGAAAATAAATTCTATAATATTAAAAAATAGAGGGAGCAGGACTGCGGACGCATGCAGCCACCTTTCCAACCTCCAAGGATCTCTAGAACAGATAGACAGCTCACCCTGCCCTAACACCTAAATCTGCACACAAGGTGCAGGGAGTAATATGAGTACGCCAACTCAGTAGTATTGAAAATAAATCAGGTCCGAGCAGGAAGAAACACATAAAAATCAATGTCACAATATACACAACCCTACTTTCCAATAGTATACATAAATATAGGAAATCATCATGCCGTCGAAATTCAACTTCATAAAATTTTTAAAACAATGCACATTTTTGTAACTTTAAAACAAAGATTTGGTATGCAATGAATGTAGTGAAATCATAAGTAGCCCCTCGGGCAAAAACAGGTTTCATAAACAGTCCCTCGGGCATTTCCTCACAATCTCTCAGCACCTCACAGTCACTCATGCCTCCCAATCAGTCATCACTCGGCACTCGGTGCGCTCACTAGGGGTGTGTACAGACTCCGGAGGGGCTCCTTCAGCCCAAGCGCTAATATCACTCAGCATCTCACCATCACTCTTGGCCCTCGGCCATACTCAGCACCTCACCATCACTCTTGGCCCTCGGCCACACTCGGTGGAACCACTCGAAAAGCCCCTCGGGCGAATCAGTAAAAACAGGGTACTCAACCCAAAACATCAGTTTAATCTCAAGTGGTGTAAATCATGCTGAGTTTCAAATAAAACAGTATGCACAATGATGCTGAGTAAAAACCATCAATAGGTAGTGAGGGAAACAGCAGTAAAACACCCTCAAAGGGTCTCAACAGATCGGCACGAGGCCCCAAACACGGCTTATAGCCCAAATATTTCACAAATCTTTAGAAAATAATTTAAGATTAGTTTTTGAGAAAGTATGCAACTCATTAGTTTCCGCGGAGAGGACCTAGTCCAATCAAAAAATCAATACGTGCCACATATTCGTCATCCGACATGTGCGCCATTCCAAATTCAGTGAGAAAACAATGCAGTCTGGAGTTCCATACCCTCAGGACAAAATTTATAACCATTACTTACCTCTACCGGGCCACAACTCTAGTCTGCTATTCCTTTGCCCCTCAAATTAGCTCCCGATTGCTCCGAATCTAGCCAAAACCAGTTAACATTATCAATACATACTCAAGGAACACAACCCAATCGAAAATTATCAATTTAATCAAAAATCTCAAAATTCGGCCAACCACGAGCCTAGGGCCCACATCTCGGAATCCAAATTTTTTTACATCATTAGAACCCTCGTCCTCTCCCGATTCTATACATACAAATAACACCAAAATCGGACCACAATTTCCATTCCAAAACCTCAAAAGAAACACCAATTACTTTCCTCCCATTTTTCCAATTTTTCTTACCCAAAACCTTAAATTTTCAAGCCAAATCTCAATAAAAGAGCATAGGAACGGGATTAACAAATCAAAGAACTCACCTTAGCTGAAGAACCTTGAAATCCCCTCTCAAAACTCCCCTTAAATGGACTCCCCCGGATGCAATTTGATGAAACTTAATAAATTTCATGGAGGGGGTCCTTTTATACTGCTCTGCACAGTCATTTCCGCACCTGCGGACAACTGGTCACACCTGCGGTCCCAGGGTACGCACCTGCGATAACCAACTCACCAGACAAAATCTCGCACCTGCGACCAACCTCACGCACCTGCGACATCGCAGGTGCGACAAAAACATCGCACCTCCGGACCTCTCCTACACATCCAGACTTCGCACCTGGGACCTCACCTTCTGCTCCTGCGCGATCGCACCTGCGACTCCTCTTTCGCATGTGCGAAAACACCAGCAACCAGCACAACAGATTTTCCAAAAATTCACTCCAACTTCTCGTCAACCATCTGAATCAATCTCGAGCCCCTCGGGGCCCCAACCAAACATACCAACATATCCCATAACATCATTCAAACTTACTCGAGCCTTCGGAACACCAAAAACAACATGAAAACACCAAATTTACGTCAAATTCAAGCCTAAGAACTTTGAAACTTCCAAATCTCGCCAACTACGCCGAAACCAACTAAAACACCTCCGATTGACCTAAAATTTTGCAGACATATCCAAAATGACATTACGGACCTGCTCAAACTTCTAGAATTTCATTTCGACCCCGATAGCCTATTTTCCACAGCCGACCAGAAATCGCCAAAAACTAACTTTCGCCAATTCAAGCTTAATTCTACACCGGACATGACAAAAATATTTTGAACACACTCCTAAGTCTGTGATGACCCAAAAAGGTCATCTTGTGTAATTTAGCAGAAATTGTTTTTCAAGGCCCTGAAAGCCCCTGTTAATCTCACCTCGATGTGCATGCGCAGCCCGAGCGCGTAGCCGGGAAGTGTTTTTGTGGAAATGTGTTGAACTGTTAGATTTATGATAATTAATGGAATAAAGTTGAATTTGGTCAATATTTTTGGTAAACGAACCCGGACCCGTGATTTGGCGGTCGCGGAGGGTCCGTAGGAAAATATGGGACCTGGGCGTATGTCCGGAATCTAATTCTGAGGTCCCAAGCCCGAGAAATGTAATTTAAAAAAAAAATTGTTTTCTGAAAATAAGAAAGACTTTTGAAAATGAACTTTGATGTGAAATCTAGGTTACAGGGACCATATTATGGTTCCGGAGCCCGGAACAGGTTTAATATATGTTATGCGAGTTATCTGTGAAATTTGGTGTAAAACGAAGTTGGTTTGACGTGTTTCAGATCAAAATTGGAGAATTTAGAAGTTTATGGAGTTTGATAAAATTCTATGGATTTTTTAGCTTAATTCATTGTTTTTGATGTTATTTTAGTGGTTTAATTATTTGAATGAGTTCGTAGGATGATTTTGATGTCGTGTGTATATTTGGATTTGAGCCCCGAGGGCTTGGGTGAGTTTCGGGTAGGTGTCGGGGTGCTAAACTTAGGAAAAATCTGGTTTTTGATCTGTGTTCTGTGTTTTGCTCTCCACTATCGCGGTGTGACTCACACGATCGCGATGTGTCTATGGTTGGGGGTGGGAAATTACCCTACGCGAACGCAGGGCCTTGGATGCGATCGCAGTGCCTGACAGTGGTTCTCTACGCGATCGCGAGGGGCTTCACGTGATTGCATATTGTTAAGGGGATCTGGGGGTGGGGCAGTGTGTTGCTCTATGCAAACGCGATCTCTTGGTCGCAATCGCGATGGTCAGTGTGCAGTACTCTCCGCGATCACAGTCTCTTGTTCGTGATCGCGTAGGTCTAAAACCCAGTACTCCCCGCGATCGCAACTCTCTTTCCGCGATCGCGTAGAGTAAGATCGCCCAGTGAATTTAAAGTCTTAAAAACAGAAACATTACGGGAATATCACCACATATCTCAACCCACCTTCTTCCCCACTCTCCTTAGGCGAAATTTGAAGACCTCCATCACAATAGGTCCATAGGTAAGTGTTCTTAACATCATTTCCTCTCACTTTCATCAACTAATCACTAGAATCTAGGCCTCAAATCATGAAAAGAAAATAGAAATTAGGGGATTTGGGTAGAGTTAGGGTTTATGGGATTTTGGGTAATTCAACCCCAACTTGGGGTTGGATTTTAAAACAAATCATATATTTGAACTCGTAGGGGTATGGGTGATCGGGTTTTGGTCCGAGCCTCGTGTTTGGACCGAGCAGGCCCGGGGTCGAATTTTGGTATTTTTGGAAGAATGCTAGGAAATGGATAATTAGGCTATGAGATCAATTTATTGAGTCGTTATTGATATACTTAAGTTAATTATGTCTAGATATTGTTGTTCCGGAGTTGAATTCAAAAGGAAAGACAGTGTTAGAGGCTTGATTGCTATCTTTGGACCCGAGGTAAGTGTCTTGCCTAATTTTGGTGAGGGAATAGGTATGCATGATATGTGCTAGGTGTTTATCATGTCCGATACATAGGTGAGGTGACGAGTACCTATGCATTGTGTGTCAAGCATCTCCGCGAGTCCATTTTTGATGAAATTATTGTCCTTACTCCCATATTCTTTGTATTATGAATTTATCTCTACTTGAAAGTTGATTGTTGTTGAAAATCCTCGTTGATGAACTCGTGGTGTAATGGTCCTATTGATGACCCAACTGTAGAGGACATGCTTGAAAAGGTTGGTTATAGCTGAGACCCTTGCCGGGCGATTTGTTGTGATAATGACTGATATTTTCCCCTTGCCGGGTGATCATGATTTGTGATTACACTGCCGCTCATTTTTGATAATTGTCATTTCATAGTGAGGAAGAGAGTAAAATCACGAAGGGTGATGCCGTGGCATGACTATATTACCATACATGATACATTGCATGGTGAGGAAGAGAGTAAAATCACGAAGGGTGATGCCGTGGCATGACTATATTACCATACATGATACATTGCATGGTGAGGAAGAGAGTAAAAGAACGAAGGGTGATGCCGTGCCATTTATTACATTCTGACATTGTATTTGTTGTTTCATTAGCATGTTTCTGATAAATTGCCTTTTTTACTGTTCCCGTATTCCTCTACGTAATTGTTTATATCATGCCTTGTTGTTCGACGATATATGTTGTATAATAGGACAGGTTAACGTATGTTGTCAAGTCTAACCTCGTCACTACTTCGGCCGAGGTTAGGCTCGGCACTTACTCAGTACATGGGGTCGGTTGTACTGATGCAGCACTACACATCTTATTAATGTGCAGATCCCGCACCCGGACCCAGTGGACAGCGTTGAGGGAGTCTCCTTCAGTTCACCTTAGAGGCTTCAAGGTATACCCACTAGCGTTCGTGGGCCTTGGCGTCTCTCTTATCCTTAGTTCTTCACTTCTGTCTTGTTTTACTTCTAGTTTTTCAGAGACAGTCATGTATTTCTTTTCATAGTTTGTATTTAGGACTCTTATAGACAGTTCCTGAGTTTGTGACTCCAGGTTTTGGGAAATTATTATGACGTTGTATTATGTTGTCTTTACTTAGCTTTAAACTTTTTTTTATTTCCGCTATTAAGTTGTGAACTGTTTTTAGCTTATTCTGTTAATTCAGTGTTACCATGTTAGTTTAACTGTACACGTTGGCTTGTCTAGCGAGTTCAACGTTAGATGCCATCACGGCCCGACGGTGGGATTTCGGGGCGTGACAAGTTGGTATCAGAGCACTAGGTTGCTTAGGTCTCACAACTCACGGACAACTTGGTAGAGTTAGAGAGATCAGTACGGAGACGTCTGTATTTATCCCCCAGAGGCTGCAAAGTTAGGATGACTCCACATTTCTTTTCATCTCTGTCGTGCGATATGAATTCTGAGTATTGATTGAGTTTCTGTTCTATTCCCTCGCAGATGGCGAGGACGCGTGCTTCCCTTGGTTCCGGTCAGCAGCCCGACACTCCTGCTATAGCTCCTACGAGGGGTCGTGATCGAGGACGAGGCCGTGCTAGAGGCCGAGGCCGAGGCCGGGGTCGGGCTCAACCTAGAGCAGCAGCCAGTGGAGGACCCTCGGGTCGAGTCTGACGAGGAGGTCCCAGTTCCGGCAGTCCCAGTTAGACCAGCTCAGGTCCCAGAGGGGTTCATAGCTACCCCAGTGCTTCAGGACGCTCTTGTTCGTCTAGTCGGACTCATGGAGAGTGTAGCACAGGTGGGTCTTCTTCCTACTGCACCGGTCGTCTCTCAGGCAGGGGGAGGTACCTAGAATCCTACCACCCGCACGCCAGAGCAGCTAGCTCTGCAGTTTGAGACTCCGGCACCTCAGCCAGCCGGAGTAGCTCAGCCGGGTATTGCAGCACCGGTAGCAGAGGGAGCAGCTATGTCAGCAGATGCTTTGTGGAGACTAGACAGGTTCACTAAGTTATTCACTGCTACTTTTACTGGTTGACAATCAGAGGATCCCCAGGATTATTTGGGCAGCTGTCATGAGGTTCTTTGGAACATGGGCATAGTAGAGTCCAATGGAGTTGATTTTTCTACCTTTCGTCTATCGGGTTCCGCCAAGACTTGGTGGAGAGACTATCGCTTGACCAGGCCAGTTGGGTCTGCACCTTTGGCTTGGACCCAGTTCTCAGAGGTATTTTTGGGGAAGTTCCTTCCCATTACTCAGAGGGAGGACCTTCGGAGGCAGTTTGAGCGTCTCCAGCAGGGATCTATTACAGTCACTCAGTACGAGACCAGGTTGATCACTCTAGCCCGACATGCTCTTATGATACTTCCCACTGATCGGGAAAGGGTTTGGAGATTCATTGAGGGATTGGCCCAGCCTATCAGACTTCAGATGGCCAGAGAGTCAGGTACCGATATATCGTTCCAGGATGCGGCCAATGTGGCCAGGAGGATTGAGATGATTATGTCATAGGGTGGTGGTCAGGGGGCTGACAAGAGGCCCCGTCACTTCGGTCGTTTCAGTGGAGCCTCATCTGTGGACAGGGATTCTTCAGGCAGAGGTCATCCTCCCAGACCCTATCAGTCGGCACTTCAGGTAACTCACAGTGCACCACCAGCACCTATCAGTGCACCGCTGCTTCAGAGTTTCTAGGGTGGTTATCAGGGTCGTCAGGGACAGTTCCAGAGTCCCCAGCCATATCAGCAGAGGCCGTGATATTCTTGTGGTGTTCTGGGGCACATAGCCAGGTTTTGTCCCCGAGCTTCTAGTGGTCCTCAGTATCAAGGTTCCCGTGCTATGGTTCCTGCGCCAGGCGCACCCCCACCCCCCCAGCCAGCTAGGGGTGGCGGTCGGGGTGCCAGAGGTAGAGGTCAGACTCATAGAGGTGGAGGACATGCCACGAGAGGTAGAGGTCGGGCCATAGTAGGTCGACCCAGAGATGATCAGATTGGAGGGGCTCAGCCCCGATGCTATACTTTTCCTGCCAGGCCTGATGCCGAGGCTTCTGATGTAGTTATTACAGGTACAGTTTAAGTTTGCAGCCGAGAGGCTTCGGTGTTATTTCATCCAGTTCTACATTCTCCTATGTGTCTTCATATTTTTCCCCTTATTTGAGTATGCCTCGTGATTCCTTGAGTATTGCTGTGCATGTTTCTACACTGGTGGGTGATTCTATAGTGGTAGATCGAGTCTACCGTGCTTTCTTAGTAGTCATGGGTGGTCTGGAGACTCAGTTTGATCTTTTGCTTCTGGATATGGTTGACTTCGATGTTATATTGAGGATGGATTGGTTATCCCCCTGTTATTCTATTCTGAACTGTTATGCCAAGACAGTGACCTTGACTTTGCCAGGGGTGGCTCGTTTGGAGTGGAAGGGAACTTCTAGTCATTCTTCTGGTAGATTTATTTCTTATATGAAGGCTTGGCGCATGATTTGAAAGGGTTTCTTGGCCTATCTGGCCTATGTTCGTGATTCCAGCGCCGAGGTTCCTTCCCTGGAGTCGGTGCCTATGGTTCGTGAGCTTCTAGAGGTTTTCCCTGCTGACTTGCCGGGTATGCCACCCAACAGGGATATTGATTTTTGTATTGAGTTAGCTTAGGGAACCCAGCCTATTTCTATTCAACTGTATCGTATGGCCCACCAGAGTTGAAGGAGTTGAAAGACCAGTTGCAGGATTTGTTGGATTAGGACTTCATTAGGCCTAGTGTCTCTCCTTGGGGTGCTCCCGTATTGTTTGTCAAGAAAGATGGCTCGATGAGGATGTGTATTGACTACTGGCAGTTCAATAAGGTTACCATTAAGAACAAGTATCCTTTGCCGAGGATTGATGATTTATTCAACCAGCTTCAGGGTGCTTCAGTGTTTTCCAAGATTGACTTGAGATCTGGTTACCATCATCTGAGGATTAGGGCGTCTGATGTCCCTAAGACAGCTTTTCGCACTCGTTATGGGCATTATGAGTTCTTGGTGATGTCATTTGGGCTGACGAATGCCCCCTCCACTTTTATGGAGTTGATGCACCGAGTGTTCAGGCCTTATTTGGACTCATTCGTGATTGTTTTCATTGATGATATATTGATATACTCTCGCAGCCGAGAGGAGCATCAGCAGCACCTTAGAGTCGTCCTCCAAACTCTAAGGGATATTCAGTTGTATGCCAAATTTCCAAGTGCGAGTTCTGGTTGATTTTAGTTGCCTTTCTAGGCCATATGGTATCGTCGGAGGGTGTTCAGGTGGATGCAAAGAAGATTTCAGCAGTTAGACATTGGCCTAGACCCACCTCAGCTATAGATATCCGGAGTTTCTTGGGCTTAGCAGGTTATTATCGCCGGTTTATGGAGGGCTTTTCATCCATTGCAGCCCCGATGACCAGGTTGACTCAGAAGAGTGTCCAGTTCAGGTGGTCTGATGAGTGCGAGGCGAGCTTTCAGAAGCTCAAAACAGCCTTGACCACGACACCAATGTTGGTTTTGCCCACAGGTTCAAGATCGTATACCGTGTATTGTGATGCCTCACGGGTTGCGCTTGGTGTAGTGTTGATAATGGATGGCAAGGTTATAGCCTATGCTTCCTGTCAGTTGAAGGTTCATGAGAAGATCTATCCAGTTCATGACTTGGAGTTAGCAGCTATTGTGCATGCATTCAAGATTTGGAGGCATTACTTGTATGGTGTGCCATGTGAGGTGTTCACGGATCATAAGAGTTTGCAGTATTTGTTTAAACAGAAGGATTTGAACATGAGGCAAAGGAGATGGTTAGAGTTGCTGAAGGATTATGATATTACCATTCTTTATCATCCGGGGAAGGCCAACATGGTGGCCGATGCTTTGAGCCGGAAGTCAGCTACAATGGGTAGTCTTGCTTATTTATCAGTCGGAGAGAGACCTCTTGCTTTGGATGTTCAGGCGTTAGCCAACCTATTTGTGATATTGGAGGTTTTTGAGACTGGCAGTGTTTTGGCACATACGGTGGCCCGTTCTTCATTGTATGACCGTATTCGGGCCAGGCAGTATGATGATCGCCATTTATGTGTTCTTATAGATAGATTCAGGCACGGAGATGCTAAGCAGGTTACAGTTGATGCTGAGGGAGTATTGAGGATGCTGGGTCGTATTTGTGTACCCGATGTCGATGGCATTCGTAAGTTGATGCTTCAGGAGGCCCATAGTTCCCAATATTATATTCATACGGGCGCCGCAAAGATGTACCAGGACCTGTAGCAGCACTATTGGTGGCGGAGGGTGAAGAAGGATATTGTAGCTTATGTAGCTCGGTGCTTGAATTTTCAGCAGGTTAAGTACGAGCACCAGAGACCCGGTGGTTTGATGCAGCAGATTCACCTTCCCGAGTGGAAGTGGGAGCATATCACCATGGACTTTTTAGTTGGACTCCCACGGACTCAGAGGATGTTTGATCTAGTATCAGTTTCGTATTCAGCAGAGAAGTTGGCAAAGATCTATATGAGAGAGATTGTTAGACTGCATGGTGTGCCCATATCTATTATATCAGACCGAGGTACTCAGTTTACCTCCCATTTCTGGAGAGTATTTCAGCGAGAGTTGGGAACACAGATTGATTTTAGCACAACATTTCATCCTCAGACGGACGGGAAGTCCGAGCTTACTATTCAGATTTTGGAGGATATGTTGCGAGCTTGTGTCATTGATTTTGGTGGATCATGGGATCTTTTCTTGCCGTTAGCAGAGTTTGCTTACAACAATAGTTATCAGTTGAGCATTCAGATGGCTCTGTATGAGGCGTTGTATGGTAGACGGTGTCGGTCTCCAGTCGGATGGTTTGAGCCGGGAGAGGCTAGATTGTTGGGTTCTGAGTTAGTCCTTGGTGCCTTGGACAAGGTGAATATCATTCAGGATAGACTTCGTACAGCTCATTCTAGGCAGAAGAGCTATGCGGATCACAGGGTTCGAGTCTTGGCATTTATGATAGGTGACCGGGTATTTCTTCGGGTGTTACCCATGAAGGGTGTGATGAGATTCGGAAAGAAGGGCAAGTTGAACCCTAGGTACATTGGTCCATTTGAGATTCTGGACAAGGTAGGGGAGGTGGCCTACAGACTTGCCTTGCCACCTAGCTTGTCAGCCGTGCATCCAGTATTTCATGTGTCTATGCTCCGGAGGTATGTTGCAGACCCATCTCATGTACTTGACTTCAGTGGTGTCCATTTGGACAAGGATCTGTCTTATGAGGAGGAGCCAGTACCAATATTAGATCGGCAAGTACGACGGATGAGATCGAAGATTTATCCCTCGGTTCGTGTTCAGTGGAGAGTCAGCCTGTTGAGGCAGCTACTTGGGAGTTCGAGCCCGAAATGCGGAGCCATTATCCCAAACTTTTTCCCGACTCAGGTACTTTTCTATGTTCGTTCGAGGATGAACGATTGTTTTAGAGGTTGAGATTGTGATGACCCAAAAGGATCATCTTGTGTAATTTAGCAGAAACTGTGTTCCGAGGCCCTAAAAGCCTCCGTTAATATCACATTGATGTGCGTGCGTATCCCAAGCGCGTAGCTCGGAAGTTTTTTTGTGGAAATGTGCGGAACTGTTAGATTTATGATAATTAATGGAATAAAGTTGACTTTGTTCAATATTTTTGGTAAACGGACCCGGACCAGTGGTTTTGGCGGTCCCGGAGGGTCCGTAGGAAAATATGGGACTTGGGCGTATTCCCGAAATCGAATTCCGACGTCCCAAGCCCGAGAAATGAATTTTTAAAAAAAATTGTTTTCTGAAAATATGAAAGACTTTTAAAAATGAACTTTGATGTGAAATCTGGGTTACCGGGCCCGTATTATGGTTCCGGAGCCCGGAACAGGTTTAATATATGTTATGCAAGTTATCTGTGAAATTTGGTATAAAACGGAGTTGGTTTGACGTGTTTCGGATCAAAATTGGAGAATTTAGAAGTTTATGGAGTTTGATAAAATTCTATGGATTTTTGAGGTTAATTCATTGTTTTTATGTTATTTTAGTGGTTTAATTATTTGAATAAGTTCGTAGGATGATTTTGATGTCGTTTGTATATTTGGTTTTGAGCCCCGAGGGCTTGGGTGAGTTTCGGGTAGGTGTCGGGGTGCTAAACTTAGGAAAAATCTGGTTTTTGATCTGTTGCTGGTGTTTTGTGTTATGCTCTCCGCGATCGCGGTGTGACTCACGCGATCCCGATGTGTCTATGGTTGGGGGTGGGAAATTACCCTACGCGAACGCAGGGCCTTGGACGCGATCGCAGTGCCTGAGGGTGGTTCTCTACGCGATCGCGAGGGGCCTCACGCGATCGCATAGCGCTAAAGGGATCTGGGGGTGGGGCAGTGTGTTGCTCTACGCAAACGCGATCACTTGGTCGCGATCACGATGGTCAGTGTCCAGTACTCTCCGCGATCAGAGTCTCTTGTTCGCGATCACGTAGGTCTAAAACCCAGTACTCTCCGCGATTGCAACTCCTTTTCCGCGATCGCGTAGAGTAAGATCGCCCAATGAATTTAAAGTCTTAAAAACAGAAACATTACGGGAATCTCACCACATTTCTCAACCCACCTTCTTCCCCACTCTCCTTAGGCAAAATTTGAAGACCTCCATCACCATAGGTCCAAAGGTAAGTGTTCTTAACATCATTTCCTCTCACTTTGATCAACTAATCACTAGAATCTAGGCCTAAAATCATGAAAACAAAATAGAAATTAGGGGATTTGGGTAGAGTTAGGGTTTATGGGATTTTGGGTAATTCAACCCCAACTTGGGGTCGGATTTTAAAACAAATCATATATTTGAACTCGTGGGGGTATGGGTGATCGGGTTTTGGTCCGAGCCTCGTGTTTGGACCGAGCGGGCCCGGGGTCAAATTTTGGTATTTTGGGAAGAATGCTAGGAAATGGATAATTAGGCTATGGGATCAATTTATTGAGTCGTTATTGATATACTTAAGTTAATTATGTCTAGATTTTGTTGTTCCAGAGTTGAATTCAAAAGGAAAGGCAGTGTTAGAGGCTTGATTGCTATCTTTGGACCCGAGGTGAGTGTCTTGCCTAATTTTGGTGAGGGAATAGGTACGCATGCTATGTGCTAGGTGTTTATCATGTCCGATACATAGGTGAGGTGACGAGTACCTATGCATTGTGTGTCAAGCATCTCCGCGAGTCCATTTTTGATGAAATTATTGTCCTTACTCCCATATCCTTTGTATTATGAATTTATCTCTACTTGAAAGTTGATTGTTGTTGAAAATCCTCGTTGATGAACTCGTGGTGTAATGGTCCTATTGATGAACCAACTGTAGAGGACATGCTTGAAAAGGTTGGTTATAGCTGAGACCCTTGCCGGGCGATTTGTTGTGATAATGACTAATATTTTCCCCTTGCCGGGTGATCATGATTTGTGATTCCACTATGCCGCATTCCTTGCCATTTTTGATAATTGTCATTTCATAGTGAGGAAGATAGTAAAAAGCACGAAGGGTGATTCCGTTCCATGACTACATTACCATACATGATACATTGCATGGTGAGGAAGAGAGTAAAAGCACGAAGGGTGATGTCATGCCATTTATTACATTCTGACATTGTATTTGTTGTTTCATTAGCATGTTTCTGATAAATTGCCTTTTTGTCTGTTCCCGTATTCCCCTACGTAATTGTTTATCTCTTGCCTTGTTGTTCCACAATATATGTTGAAGAATAGGACAAGTTAACGTATCTTGTCAAGTCTAGCCTCGTCACTACTTCGGCCGAGGTTAGGCTCGGCACTTACTCAGTACATGGGGTCGGTTGTACTGATGCTACACTGCACATCTTATTAATGTGCAGATCCCGCACCCGGACCCAGTGGACAGCGTTGAGGGAGTCTCCTTCAGTTCACCTTAGAGGCTTCAAGGTATACCCGCTAGTGTTCGTGGGCCTTGGCGTCTCTCTTATCCCTAGTTCTTCACTTCTGTCTTGTTTTTCTTCTAGTTTTTCAGAGACAGTCATATATTTATTTTCAGACTTTGTATTTAGCACTCTTATAGACAGTTCGTGAGTTTGTGACTCCAGGTTTTGGGAAATTATTACGACGTTTTATTATGTTGTCTTTACTTAGCTTTAAACCCTTTTTTATTCCCGCTATTAAGTTGTGAATTGTTTTTAGCTTATTCTGTTAATTCAGTGTTACCATGTTAACTGTACACGTTGACTTGTCTAGCGAGTTAAAATTTAGATGCCATCACGGCCCGACGGCGGGATTTCGGGGCGTGACAAAGCCCCAAATCACCTAATGAAGCTATCCGAGCCATAAAATCCACATTCCGAGGTCGTTTACCAATA
>ML330915.1:0-179619 GCA_005239505.1 Nicotiana paniculata
ATCCTGAAGATCCGGATAGGCACAAGAAGATCAAGAGAGCTCCTCCTGAAGTGCGCACTCAGAGTGAGGATGAGATCGAAAGTATTCTGGACCACCGGGTACTTGGGATGCATAAGAAGAACAGACGGACAGAATTTCTAATTCAATGGAGAGGCAAGCCCGAGGCAGATGCAACTTGGGAGAAGGGGAATTCTGTATGGCAATTTGAAGATCAAATTGAGGACTACTTGAAATCAGCCTCGACGAGGGCGTCGAGTTCAACTAGTGGGGGTGGTTTGTTAGCGCCTAATATTGAGCCATGACGAATGCGGGCAGATTCCATGTCAAGGGCTTGTCCATTGCCCCTTGACATGGGTGTTGATAAGAAATGTTCGGAGCTGGATGTGTGTCTAAGTCAGTGCATGGACTTAGACGAATCATCTAGGCAAGGTGCCTCGGGCGATGGCAAGGCAGCCTTGATCGCGGGCAACGGCTAAGGCAAAGAAGGCGCATGGCACTTGACTAAGGCATGCGTGCGGATCAGTGAGACGGCTANATGAGCAGTTGGTTCAGTTGCTGAAGATAATGCAATTTCGTGGGAGAGTTTGAATTTGAATTCAAACTAAGTAGTTGGCTTATTTTTAGGACAGACATGTGCTTGGCACATGGTTTGTAACTGCCCCTAACTTCCCCTTTGTAAATCTACCTATGGCAGCCCTATATAGGTGTGTAATTTCGTTGGTACAAGGCATGAGATGTCTTGTAAGCCTTTCCAACAAGTATCCTTTGTAATTCTGAGAGATTAATAAAGGTTGGGTATTTTTACCTGTATATGTGTGTGTGCTTATGTGTTCTGAAANAAAAGTCTGGAATTTTTGCTAAGTCTAAAACTGTGAGCAGAAAATAGTGAGGCTGAGTGGCTGTGTGTGGCTACTGCCGTGCAGTGTCAATAGTGCGAAAATTGACCCTGTAACACTTACCATGGTATAATTCTCGGATACCACCGAGCATGGAAACGATGGACTTCTAAGTCCTCGAGTAGTTGTTTGAAACTTGTAGGATCTTGGACACACAATCTCGATGTTGGGTAACTTCTCGAGAGGCGTCACGAGAGCTGAAGTTCTAAAAGATGGGGGGTCAAAAAAAGGATTCAAACAAAAATAAACTAAGGCGACTCACACACTTACGATTGTTGTTCCATTTCTTTGGAAACTAAAAATGTTGTTTGTGTGAAGGAACTTGGTCAAAACGACCAAGTATCTTTCGATCCAGTAACGGTCAAAGGTGCCCCCACATTCTGAGATGAGGACCTTCGAGCCTTGGTGAGTCATGTTAATCACTCCCCTCCGTAGATCTTGGGGGAATACAAATGGAGCAGGTGCTGGTAAGTTAAAGTTACACTAGCCTTTTTAGCTAGGTGGCGGAGACACATAATGAGCCTCCAGATATGAGAGCTAATTTGTGCCAAGCACAATTTATACCAGATGCACATTTCGGCAACCACGTCATCAATGCAAAGGGGAAATCCCATATAGAAAGGGTACATGGTGATAAATGAGTACCAGGGATGATAACTCGTTAACCGTTTTACCCCCGCACGAAACCGCTTTGCCCCCGCACGAAAGATCGATGACAAGGTACATCCGTGTAGCGACCCAGCCGGTCGTTCCATAAGATTATCCCCGTTTTCCTCATTTCTACTTTATCATATGTTTCTTAGCATATTTATGTTGTATTGGGTCGGTTGGTTCGGGTTCGGAGTGGTCGTGGTGAGAACTGAGACACTTAGTCTCTTAAATTAGCTTAATAGTTGAAAAAAGTAAACTAGGAGTTGACTTATCGGTAAACGACCTCGGAATGTGGATTCCATGGCTCATATAGCTTCTATAGGTGATTTGGGTCTTAGGAGTGTGTTCGGAATGATGTTTTCATGTCCGGTGTAGAATTAGGCTTGAATTGGCGAAAGTTAGTTTTTGGCGATTTCCGGCCGGCGGAGGAAAATAGGCTATCGGGGTCGGAATGGAATTATGACAGTTGGGAAGGTTCGTAATGTCATTTTGTACATGTGTGCAAATTTTTAGGTCAATCCGATGTGTTTTGGTTGGTTTCGGCATCGTTGGCGAAATTTAAAAGTTTCAAAGTTCATAGGTTTGAATTTGATGTGATTTTGGAGTTTTTGCGTTGTTTTTGGTGTTTTGAAGGCTCGACTAAGTTTGAATGATCTTATGGGATATGTTGGTAGGTTTGGTTGAGGTCTTGGGGGCCTCGGGTGTATTTCAGATGCCTAAACAGACACTTTTGGTCTTTGGGAGATTGCTGGTTTTCTGGTGTTTTAGCAGCAGTGGTTTGTTCATTGCAATCACGTGAGATTAATCCGCGATCGCGTAGAGTAGATATTGAGGCAGGCAGATTTATTCTATGTGATCATGTAATAAGGTTTGCGATCGCATAGGTTGGGCAGTCTTGAGAAGTGCAGTCGCGTGGTTCCTTGTGCGATCGCGTAGAAGAAAAGGGGTCGTGTGATGTTGTTGCAATTGTTCTTTGCGACCGCGTGACTGGGTACGCGATCGCATAGGTCAGGGAATCAAAGCTTCGCGATCGCATGGGTAAATTCTGCGATCACAATGTGTAAAATTTGGAGGCAGTAAGTTTGTTCTTCGCGATCGCGTGGATGGTCCCGCGATCACAATGACTTAATAAACTGGGCAAGTAATTTTAAGTTCTAATTTCGAGGGTTCTTGGCCATAACTCAATATTCCATTAGAGAGCTCAGGGGAGGATATTTTGGGTTAGATTTTCAGTGGGATTCTTGTGGTAAGTGTTGTTCAATTATTTTTGGTTCAATTTCATGAATTTGTGTTGATTTTGACCATGCAAATTGTGGAATTAAAGTAGAAAAGTTTGGAAAAATGGGAGGAAAATTTGGAAATTTCTTTTGGTGTTTTGAGTGGGCTATTGAGCTCGAATTTTGGTAAATTTGGTATGGGTAGACTCGTAAGGGAATGAGAATTCTATTTTTGTGATTTTTATCGAATTCCGAGCGTGGGCCCGGGGCTGGGGTTTTGCCAAATTTAGGAATTGTGCTTAAAATTGATAGATTTCGATTGGGTTTTGTTCATTTAGTGTATATTGGTGATTTTAATCTGGTTTTGGTTAGATTCAGAGCATTTGGGAGCCAATTCAAGGGGAAAGAGCACCGCGGAGTAGCGTTTGGGCTGTTTTGAGGTAAGTAACGATTGTAACTCTAAACCCGAGGGTATGAAACCTCGGTATTTGATATTGTTTTGGTAAATGAGGTGACGCACATGCTAGGTGATGAGCGTGTGGGCGTGCACAAATAGGGATTGTGACTTGGTACGTCCCGTAACTTCTATTAAGCCGCGTATTCGAGTTAAAACCTTATGACATCCTGTATTTCAGAAATTTATACTTTTTTATGGGCTATGAGCCATGTTTGGAGCCTCGTGCCGACCTTTTTAGACGCACATGGGTATTTTTAAACTATTCTCACACTGTCCTGATAGAACATCTGTGAACTCAGTCATGTTTACCACTTGTTGTTATTTTAACTGTTATCACAGTGTTTTGATACTCTGAGAAGTATTTTGGGCTGAGTCTCGCGAGTTGAGATGAATTGCCCGAGTGGCTTGTGAGGATGACTGAGTGAGGCCGAGCGCCGAGTATGTGAGGATATTTTATGGGACGGACTACACGCCGTAGAAATATATATGTTATATATTACATATGGTTCGGGCTGCACGCATTAGCAATATATATATATATATATATATATGGATCAGGCTGCACACCGCATAAATATACATATTGGATCGGGCTGCACGCCGCAACATATGTTATATGGATCGGGTTGCACGCCGCAGCAGTAGAGATATATATACATGTATTCGATCGGGCTGCCCGCTGCATCAGTTGTGTGTACGGGCTACACGCCGCATCAGTTGTGTGTATTCATGGTACTTGTTGAGTACGAGTGTTTAGTGTGAGCATGAGATACTGATAATGGGGTCACAAGTGACTGAGAGGCTTGCCCGAAAGACTTTATTGTGAGTGATACTGTGCCCGAGGGGCTTATATTTTATGAAACTACTGTTTTCACTCTTTTTTACACTGAGCCTCTGATGATAATGTTGGAAAAATGTTTTTATGAGATATTTTACATGAAAATTGGAGTTTTATGAAATATTCGGAATGTAGATTCCTGACTTGATTTATTCATTTCCACTGTTACTCATTATATGGACTTACATGATTTATAAATGCTCGTCACTACACTCAAGTTTTTAGTTACTTTGATTGCTTACTGAGTTGGCGTACTCATGTTACTCCCTGCAACTCTGTGTGCAGATCTAAGAACCGGACCATCTCACTAGTTGAGTTACATGCGTGCTTAAAGTTTGTTCGAGGATCGAGCTAACTGCTTAGCGTCCCCAGCTCACCCCCTTTCCTTTCCACAGTTCATAGTTTTTTGTATTTTGTTCTTCAGGCTTTTGTAGTAGCAAGTCACCTTATTGTACATTGTATTTACAGTCCTAGATGCTTATGACAGTTGACTCCAGGTTTTGGGGAAGTGTATAAATTTCTTATCTCATTTTTACTGTTTTAATTCTGCTAGTTTTGGGAAATTATGAAACATTAAGATAGTCTGTAAGGGTTGGCTAGCCTAGTTCCATGATAGGCTCCATCACGACTGGTTTAGTATTTGGGGTCGTGACAAGTTGGTATCAGAGACTAGGTTACATAGGACTCAACGAGCATGAGCAGGTATAGTAGAGTCTTGCAGGTCGGTACAAAGACTTCTGTGCTTATCTTCGAGAGGCTTCAGAACCCTTAGGAGCAATCTCATTTTTCTTGAATTATGTCATGCCATTTTTGTTGATTCTGGAAATCTAAACTTCTGTTGTTTCATTCTCTCACAAATGGTGAGGACTCACGCTACCGATCAGGGTGATCAGCCACCAGCTAGACCGGCGAGAGGTCGAGGCCACGACCGAGTCTATGGTAGAGGTAGGGGCCAGCCCGTGCAAAAGCCAAGGCAGTACCAGTTGATCCCCCTACTATTTAGGATCAGGTTCGCACTACAGATCCCCTTACTATTGTTATTCCGGGTCTTCAAGAGACCTTGACTCATATATTGATGGTATGTACCACTCTTGCTTAGGCAGTTGTTGCTACTTCTTAGGCTAAGGGAGGCAGTTAGACTCCAGTTTCCCGGACACCTGAGCAGGTTACTCAACGCCATCAAACACTGGGAGCGGTTCCAACCCAGCCGGTTGCTCCAGTTCAGGACTTCGTGGTTCCAGCTATGCCAGATGATGAGCAGCGTAGGCTGGAGAGGTTTAGTATACTTCAACCTCAGACATTCTGTGGTGCTGAGGGAGAGGATGTCCAGGGTTTTCTGGATAAGTGTCAGCGGATGCTTCGTACTGCTGGGATTCTGGAGACCAATGGGGTCTCGTTTTCTACTTTTCAGTTTTCTGGTGCTGCTTTCACTTGGTGGGAGTCTTTTGAGATGCGTAGGCCTGTTGGTTCAGCAGCCTTCACCTGGCAGCAGTTCTCGACTATCTTCTTGGAGAAGTATGTACCCCAGTCTCAAAAGGAGGAGCATCACATGCATTTTGAGAAGTTGCGTCAGGGTGAGCTGCCAGTGATGCAGTATGAGATGCGGTTTTCGGAGTTGGATCGTCATGCCACCGAGTTGGTCCCTACTGATAGGGAGAGGATTAAGAGGTTCGTGGATGGCCTCACTTATCAGCTCCGCCCTTTTATAACTCGGGAGAGAGTGTCACCTGCTACATTCGAGCAGGTTGTTGAAATTGCTCGAGATATTGAGTCGGTTCATCGCCAGGAGTGGGAAGAGACAGAGTCCAAGAGGCCTCGTGGATCGGGCGGTTCTTGTGGTGCTCCTTCCAAGGGATAGATTCAGCATGGTAAAGGCCGTTCGTTCAGGCCTCCTCGGTCAAACCGCTCAGCCCATAGTGGTGCATCTTCGGGGTATGGACCCCGCAGTTCTCAGCCAGGCCATTCTTCATTCGATGCCCTTCTAGCCCAGAGTGCAGATCGAACACCATCAGTTCAGGCTTCCTCTATGCATGGTTCTCCTAGTGGCCATTTTGGTGCCAGGGGTTTTTTTGTCCCCGTCTCAAGCTCCAGGGAGTTGTTGTGAGTGTGGAGATCTCGGGCATATGAGGAGGCAGTGTCCTCATCTTCTTGGAGGCCCATCTCAGCTGAGGAGCCAGCCTTCGACTTCAGCTCCAGTTATTTCACCACCCAACCAGGCAGCCAGGGGTGATTGTCAGTCAGCTATAGGCCGCCCTAGAGGGGGAGGTCGAGCAGGTGGAGCTCAGGCCCGTACGTATGCGTTTCCAGCCCGGCCAGATGCTATGGCCTCTGATGCTGTGATCGTAGGTATTGTCTCAGTCTATTACTGAGATGCTTTGGCTTTATTTGACCCTGGTTCAACATATTCCTAACTTTCATCATATTTTGCCCATTTTCTGGATATGCCTCGTGAGTCTTTAGTGACGTCTGTTCATGTGTCGACTCCGGTGGGCGATACTATTATTGTGGACTATGTGTATCGGTCGTGTGTGATATCTATTGGGGGTGTGGAGACCCGAGTAGACCTACTGTTACTCAGCATGGTCTATTTTGATGTGATATTGGACATGGATTGGTTATCTCCGTGTCATGTTGTTCTTGATTGTCATGCTAAGACCGTGACCTCAGCTATGCCAGGATGTCCGAGGGTTGAGTGGAGAGGTTCTTCTGAGTATGTGCCTAGCGGGGTGATTTCCTACCTGAAGGCTTAGTGTATGGTTGAGAATGGATGTTTATCGTATCTGGCTTTTGTGAGGGATGTCATTGGTGAGACTCCCGCTATTGACTCGGTTCCTGTGGTCCGTGACTTCCCGGACGTGTTTCCTGCAAACCTGCCAGGCATGCCACCTAACAGGGACATTGATTTTGGTATTGACTTGGTGCTAGGAACTCAACCTATTTCTATTCCACCTTATGGTATAGCACCAGCAGAGCTAAAGGAATTAAAGAGCAGCTTCAGGAACTCCTAGATAGGGAGTTCATTCGGCCTAGTGTGTCACCTTGGGGTGAACCAGTGTTGTTTGTGAAGAAGAAGGATGGTTCTATGCCTATGTGTATTGATTACCGGTAGCTAAACAGGGTTACAGTGAAGAACAAATATCCCTTTCCTCGTATAGATGACTTTTTTGATCAGTTGCAGGGTGCTAGGGTATTTTTTAAGATTGACTTTCATTCCGGCTATCATCAGTTGAAGATTCGGGGACCCGACATTTTGAAGACTGCTTTCAGGACTAGATATGGTTAGTATGAGTTTCTGGTCATGTCATTCGGGTTGACCAATGCCCCAGCAGCCTTTATGCACTTGATGCACAATGTATTATGGCTTTATCTGGATTCTTTCGTCATCATGTTTATTGATGATATCTTGGTGTTTTTCCAATATCGGGAGGATCATGAGCAGCATTTGAGAATTGTTTCAGACCTTGAGGGCGAAGAGATTGTATGCAAAATTTTCGAAGTTCTGGCTTGATTCAGTAGCGTTCTTGGGGAACAAGGTGTCCAGTAAGGGTATTCAGGTTGATCTGAAGAAGATAGAGGCGGTGCAGAGCTGGCTTAGACCGTCATCAGCTACCGAGATTCAAAGCTTCCTTGGTTTCGCAGGGTACTCTCGCCTTTTCGTAGAGGGATTTTCATCTATTGCATCACCTATGACCAGACTGACCTAGAAGGGTGCTCAGTTAAGGTGGACTGAGGAGTGTGAGGAGAGCTTTCAGAAGCTCAAGTCAGCTTTAACTACAGCTCCGGTGTTGGTTTTTCCTACGGTTTCAGGTTCTTATACAGTTTACTGTGATGCCTCGAGAGTTGTCCTTGGAGCGGTTTTGATGCAGGATGGTAGGGTGATTGCCTACGCGTCGAGACACTTGAAGGTTAACAAGAAAAATTATCCAGTGCACGATCTTGAGCTAGCAGCTATTGTCCAGGCCTTGAAGATTTGGCGTCATTAATTATATGTAGTGCATTGTGAGATTTTCACTCATCACCGTAGCTTGCAGCATCTACTTAAGCATAATGATCTAAGTTTGCGTTAGAGGAGGTGGTTGGGGATTCTCAAGGATTATGATCTCACTGTTTTATATCATCCGGGGAAGGCCAATGTAGTGGAATGCACTGAGTCGCAGAGCGGAGAGTTTGGGGAGTGTAGCGTACCTTCCAGTAGAGCGGTCATTAGCACTTGATGTTTAGGCTTTAGCAGGTCAGTTGGTGAGATTGGATCTATCAGAGCCCTCGCGGGTATTGTCTTGTGTAGCCTCCAGGTCTTCTCTTTATGATCAGATTAGAGCACGCCAGTATGATAACTCGCAGTTGCTCGTTCTTCAGGACAGGGTCCGTCGTGGTGATGCTGGATGTGGTTATTGGTGATGATGGGGTCATGAGGATGCAGAGCCGGATTTGTGTGCCCAATATGGATGGACTTCGAGATTGGATTCTAGATGAGGCCCATAGTTTGTGGTATTCCATCCATCCGGGTGCCACAAAGATGTATCAGGATCTGAGCCATCATTATTGGTGGAGGCGGATGAAGAGGGATATTGTTGAGTTCGTGTATTGGTGTCTCAACTGTCAGCAGGTCAAGTATGAGCACCAGAGACCGGGTGGATTGCTTCAGATATTAGATATTCCGGAGTGGAAGTGGGAGAGAATCACCATGGATTTTGTAGTTGGACTCCCCACGGACTTCGAGGAGGTTTGATGTGATATGGGTTATTATGGATCGGCTGACCAAGTCCGCGCACTTCATTCCTGTTGGTACTACTTATTCTTCGGAGCGGTTAGCTGAGATTTATATCAGGGAGATTGTTCAATTGCATGGGGTTCCAGTTTCTATCATTTCTGACAGAGGTACTCAGTTCACATCTCAGTTTTGGAGGGCCGTGCAGAGGGAGTTAGGTACTCAGCTTGAGTTGAGCATAGCGTTTCATCCTCAAACCGACGGGCAGTCGTAGCGTACTATTCATATTTTGGAGGATATGGTGCGTTTCTGTGTCATTGATTTTGGGGGTTCATGGGATCAGTTTCTGCCACTCGTGGAGTTTGCATATAATAATAGTTATCAGAGGAGTATCTAGATGGCTCCGTATGAGGCCTTATATGGTAGGAGGTGCAGATCTCCGGTTGGTTGGTTTGAGCCGGGCGAGGCTAGGCTATTAGGCACAGACTTGGTTCAGGATGCGTTGGGTAAGGTGAAGTTGATTCAGGAGCGGCTTCTAATGGCGCAGTCTAGGCAGAAGAGTTATGCGGACCGAAAGGTCCAAGATGTGTCTTTCATCGTCGGGGACAAGGTGCTGCTGAAGGTGTCACCCATGAAGGGTGTTATGAGGTACGGGAAGAGGGGAAAGCTGAGTCCCCGGTTTATTGGGCCTTTTGAGGTGCTTTAGAGGATTGGGAAAGTGGCTTATAGGCTTGACATGCCTCCCAGATTATCGAGTATTCATCTGGTGTTCCATGTTTCGATGCTCTGGAAGTATGTTGGTGACCCGTCTCATGTTTTGGACTTCAGCACGGTTCAGCTCGAGGGTGATATGTCATATGAGGTAGATCCAATGGCTATTTTGGGTCATCAGGTCAGAAAGCTGAGGTCTAAGGATATAGCTTCAGTGAAGGTTCAATGGAGAGGGCAGCCGGTCGAGGATGCCGCCTGCGAGACTGAGCGGGAGATGCAGAGCAGATATCCTCACTTATTCGAGACTCCAGGTATGTTTCTAGACCCGTTCGAGGACGAACATTTATTTAAGAGGGGAGGATGTAACAACCCGGCCGGTTGTTCCGTGAAATTAGCCCCATTTCCCCCATTTCTGCTTTATCATATGTTTCTTAGACTATTTATGTTGTATTGGGTCGGTTGGTTCGGGTCCAGAGTGGTCGTGGTGAGAACTGAGACACTTAGTCTCTTAAATTAGTTTAATAGTTGAAAAAAATCAATTAGGAGTTGAATTATTGGTAAACAACCTCGGAATGTGGATTTCATGGCTCAAATAGCTTCGTTAGGTGATTTGGGACTTAGGAGTGTGTTCGGAATGAAGTTTTGATGTCCGATGTAGAATTAGGCTTGAATTGGCGAAAGATAGATTTTGGTGATTTTCGGTCGGCAGGGGAAAATAGGCTATCGGGGTCGGAATGGAATTTTGACAGTTGGAGAAGGTTCGTAATGACATTTTGGACATGTGTGCAAATTTTCAAGTCAATCGGATGTGTTTTGGTTGGTTTCGGCATCGTTGGAGAAATTTAGAAGTTTCAAAGTTCATAGGCTTGAATTTGATGTGATTTTGGAGCTTTTGCGTTTTTTTGGTGTTTCGAAGGCTCGACTAAGTTTGAGTTATGTTATGGGATATTTTGGTAGGTTTGGTTGAGGTCTCGGGGGCCTCGAGTGTATTTCGGATGCTCAAACAGGCACTTTTGGTCTTTGGGAGATTCCTGGTTTTCTGGTGTTTTAGCAGTAGTGGTTTGTTCATTGCGATCGCGTGAGTTCATCCGTGATCGCGTAGAGTAAATATTGTGGCAGGCATATTTGTTCTATGCGATCGCATAATAAGGTTAGCGATCGCATAGGTTGGGCAGTCTTGAGCAGTACAGCCGCGTGATTCCTTGTGCAATCGCGTAGAAGAAAAGGGGGCGCATGAGGTTGTTGCAATTTTTCTTCGCGACCGCGTGACTTGGTACGTGATCGCATAGGTTAGGGAGTCAAAGCTTCCCGATCGCGTGGGTAAATTGTGCGATCGCAATGTATAAAATTTGGAGGCAGTAAGTTTGTTCTTCACGATCGCGTGGATGGTCCCGCGATCGCAGTGAGTTAATGACCTGGGCAGGCAGTTCTAAGTTCTAAATTCGACCATAGCTCAATATTCCATTAGAGGCCTTGGGGGAAGGAGATTTTGGATGAGATTTTCAGCGGGATTCTTGTGGTAAGTGTTCTTCAATCATTTTTGGTTCAATTTCATGAATTTGTCTTGATTTTCACCACGCAAATTGAGGAATTAAAGTAGAAAAGTTGGGGAAAATGGGAGGAAAAGTTGGAAATTTCTTTTGGTGATTTGAGTGGGATATTGAGCTCGAATTTTGGTAAATTTGGTATGGGTAGACTCGTAAGTGAATGAGGATTCTTGTTTTGTGATTTTTATCGAATTCTGAGATGTGGGACCGAGGCTCGGGTTTGGTCAAATTCGGGAATTATTCGTAAAATTGATAGCTTTCGATTGGGTTTTATTTCTTTAGCGTATATTGTTGATGTTAATCTGGTTTTTGTTAGATTCGGAGCATTTGGGAGCCAATTCAAGGGGCAAGAGCATCGCAGAGTAGCTTTTGGGCTGTTTTGAGGTAAGTAACGGTTGTAACTCTAAATCTGAGGGTATGAAACCCCGGTATTTGATATTATTTTGGTAAATGAGGTGACACACATGCTAGGTGATGAGCGTGTGGGCGTGCATCGATAGGGATTGTGACTTGGTCCGTACCGTAGAGGCTATTAAGCCGCGTATTTCAGTTGAAACCTTACGACATCCTGTATTTCAGAAGTTTATACTTGTTTATGGGATGTGAGCCATGTTTGGGGCCTCGTGTCGACCTGTTTAGACCCTCAGTGGTATTTTTACACTTTTTTTATACTATCCCGATAGAACATCTGTGAATTCAGTCATGTTTACCACTTGTTGTTATTTACACTGTTATCACACTGTTTTTAACTCTGAGAAGTATTTTGGGATGAGTCCCGCGAGTTGAGATGAATTTCCCGAGTGGCTTGTGAGGATGACTGAATGAGGCCGAGCGCCGAGTATGTGAGGATAGTTATGGGACGGGCTGCACACTACAACAATATATATATTATATATTACATATGGATCGGGTTGCACGCCGCAATAATATATATGTATATTATATGTATCGGGTCGCATGCCGCAACAATATATATGTATATTATATGGATCGGGCTACACGCCGCAGCAATATACATATTGGATCGGGCTGCACGCCGCAACAAATGTAGTGCTTGGGCTATCGGAGCCCCTCCGGAGTCTATACACCCCAATGGGCGCAGTCGACTATTATATGGATCGGGCTGCACGCCGCAACAGTATAGATATATATACATGTATTGGATCGGGCTGCCCGCCGTAGCAGTTATGTGTATTCATGGTACTTATTGAGTAAGAGTGTTTAGTGTGAGCATGAGATACTGATAGTGGGATCATGAGTGACTGAGAGGCTTGCCCGAGAGACATTATTGTGAGTGATACTATGCCTGAGGGGCTTATAGTTTATGAAACTACTGTTTTCACTCTTATTTACACTGAGTCTCTAATGATAATGTTAGACAAATATTTTTATGCGAGATTTTTAAATGAAAACTAGAGTTTTATGAAATATTCGGAATGTAGATTCCTGACTTGATTTATTTATTTCCACTATTACTCATTATATGGACATACATGATTTATAAATGCTCGTCACTGCACTCAAGTTTTTAGTTACTTTGATTAATTACTGAGTTGGCGTACTTATTCCCTGCACCTCTGTGTGCAGATCCAGGTACCGAACCATCTCATTAGTTGATTTTCGGGCGCTCTTGGAGTTTGTTCGAGGATCGACATAGCTGCTCAGCATCCCCAGCTCACCTCCTTTCCTTTCCCCATTTTATAGTTTTTTGTCTTTTGTACTTTAGGCTTTTGTAGTAGCAAGTAACCTTATTGTACATTGTATTTACAGTCCTAGATGCTCATGACAGTTGACTCCAGGTTTTGGGGAAGTGTATAAATTGTTTATCTCATTTTTTGCTATTTTAAATCTTCTATTTTTGGGAAATTATGAAACATTAAGATAGTATGTAAGGGTTGGCTAGCCTAGTTCCATGATAGGCGCCATCACGGCCGGCTTAGTATTTGGGGTCGTGAGAATCCGGCTCTCCTGTCTGTAATCTTTCCAAACCCAGGGAAGGATTTTGATGGTAATGAGAGTGGGGTAGTTGAAAGTAGGGGCATTCTGATCCCCCACCGACTTCTGCATGACAATGAAGTCATTGTCATTCTTTAATTCTGTAACTACTCGATCGGTCGATTTGTGCAATTTTGCGATGTTGCCCCTTTTAAGTCTTCACACATAGGTAGTTATGATTTTTGACATACGGGGTTGGTTAGTTTCATACCGAGAAGCTTTGGGGTTGATTTGGATCCTTTGATTAATGACTTAGAAGTTTAAATTAGAAATATTGACCAAACTTTGACTTTTGTGAAAATGACCCCAGAATTGTGTTTTTATGGCTCTGATTGCTTTGTATTGTGATTTCAGACTTGGGCATATGCCTGAAATTTATTTTGGAAGTTCATTGGTTGATTTATGTTGATTTTTCAAAATTAAGCAATTTGAATTTGAGAGGTTTGACCATAGGTTGACTTTTAGTTATCGAGCTCAAAATTTGATTTTGAGACTTGGAATAGGTCCGTTATGGTATTTAGAACTTGTCTAGAAAATTTGGTGTCGTTTGTAGTTGTTTGGATAGGATTCAGACGTTTCGTTGTACCTTTAGAAATTCTTGAACTTTACTTTGAAATTCATGTCTTTTAGTGTTTGATTCGTAGTTTTAGATGTTATTTTGTGTTTTGATCATGCGAGTAAGTTTGTATGATATTTAAAAAAATCTGTGCGGAGGTTTTGTTTGGAGACCTGAGAGCTCGGGTGAGTTTCGGACATGTACCAGAGTGTTTTGGATTGAAAACAAGAAAAATTGGTGTGCAGCAGCCTCTGGTGTCACATTTACGAACACCAAGCTTGCAATTGCGAGCTTAGAAGGGGGAGCTCAGGTGTCGGAATTGTGATGCTAGGCTCGCAATTACAAAGTGGTCTGGAATCTTGGGTTGTTTGCATTTGTGACAAATATGTATCTTTTGTGAGGGAAGCAGGGTTCACAATTGTGAACCCATCTTTGCATTTGTGAAGAGCATCCCAGGACTGAAAGTGTCGCAATTGCGATATTTTCTTTGCAATTGCAAGATTGCGATAACTGCAGCTGAACATAAGGGCTAAAAGTATGGATTTTATATCTCATTCTCTCTATTGGAAACAACCTCTTTATCCTCACAAGGTAGGGGTAAGGCCTGCATACACACTACCCTCCTCAGACCCCACGGTGTGGGTTATTATTGGGTATGTTGTTGTTGTCTCTCATTTTTGAACCCTAGACTCGGTATGAGGCAATTTGGAGAGGGTATTTTCACCTACAAACTTTAGTTAAGTGATTCTAATCATATTCCATCAACATATCTCAGATATTAACATCAAAATCATGTGAATCAAAGTGAAAATCTGTGAAACTTTGTTAAGTTTTCAAAAAATAAGAAATTGAGTTTTGGGAGTCATTTGGACTCGAATTTTAAAACTAATCACATATATGAACTCGTGGGGTCATGGGTAGTTAGAAACTTCCATTGGACCAAGTTTTGACCGCACGAGCCCTAAGTTGACTTTTTGGAAAAAGTGTAAAGATCTTAACTTATCTATTGCAATTTATTTCCTTAGCATTATTTGATGATATTAAGTCGATTTAGATTAGATTTGAGCTGTGTGGAGGCGGACTCTAAGGGAAAATCTATTTTCGAGTGTTGAATTGGCCTAGTTGAGGTAAGTATCTTGCCTAACTTTGTGTAGGGTAACTACCCCTTAGGATTGGTATTGGTTGATTCATTGTGTGCTATGTGAAAGTTGTGTACGCAAGGTGACGAGTGGGTACACGGGTTGTATGTTGTAATTGACCGGCTTAGGCTACTTAGACTATTTCCATGCTTTAATTGAAATTCCATGTCATGTTCTAAATTCTTATAGTTAATCTATCCTTAATTGTGTTGGTCTATCCTTACATGCCTTAATTGACTTGTTTAACAGTTATTCTACATCCTACTTGATAAATTGCTCTCATGCTTTAGTTGAATTTGTTGTCTCTTTTATCGATACATGCTACCTTTTCATTGTTAATTACCATTATTTGAAGTTATTTTCCGTGTTATCTCATTATTGATTATCATTACTTGAAGTTATTTTTCATGTTATCCCTTTCCTTATTGATTTCCATTATTTGAAGTTATTGTTATACATTCTTTTTTCCATTGTGAGTAATTCTTATCTAATATCATAGTCATACATATCTCATTGTTGAGTTATTGGTGCTGAAATTGTGAAAGTCGTAATCACAATGAGGCGAAATTGATATTGTTGAAACATCTTCCTACTGGAGCATTTTACGTTAACTGTTGTTGTTGATATTGTTGTACCCTTTGTGGTGGAACCATGGGCTATTGTTCTGGAAACTTTGATATTGTTTAGAAAATATTGATATTATTGATTGATGGCAAGTTATGATATATGGAAACTTGTGGTGTGAGTATTGTAATGTGTTATTGGCGTGCATGCGTCGGTATAAGGCTTGGGGTTAATGTGCATGGTGCCAAGGAAACTACGTGAAGCCACAAGGCGCCATAAGGTGGGCTAAAGTGCGTGTAGCTATTTCAGGAAAACTGTTTTCAAAACCTATTTCAAATGTAAGGATCACGCGACAGTATGATTGTGATTGAAATTGTGAATTATGAATATGAGGCGGTACCTCAGTTCTAATTCTTGATATGTATACACGAGACGGTAACTCGGTGGTGATTCTTATTGGACAAGAGGCGGTACCTCGTGGGGATTCTTGTTGTTTATCTTATGTTGCAAAGAGTTTGGTGAGAACATTTCTTGTTGTTTTGTTCTTCCTTGTTATAGGAGTTATTGTTCGTATATGATCATTGTGGTTCTCTTTAGCTGCTTCCTTTATGTCATTTCCATATTTAAATTCCGGTTAGTTCATGTTATTAACTTTTTTTTGCATCAGTTATTTCTCTGTCTTCCATTATTTTTTGTTTTTATGTTTTCATACTGTTTATTTATATCCTAATAGATTTATTGGCCTGACCTCGTCACTACTCTACCGAGGTTAGGTTTGATACTTACTGGTACCGTTGTGGTGTACTCATACTACGCTTCTGCACATCTTTTTGTGCAGCTCCAGGTACGTCTTCCTGTGGATGGACGCTAGAGTTGATTTGAGTAGATGCTTTTGAAGACTTCAAGGTATACCTTCTCCACGTTCGCGGGCCTCAAGTCATCTTCCCTTATTCTTATTTACACTTGTATTTTCTTTCACACAGTGATGTACTAGACACTTTAGCTTACTATGTAGACCTTATGACTCTGTTCCACCATTCTTAGGATGTGTTTTGTTGATATTCTGTTTTTTGGAAGTTTATATGAGTTTATCATACATATTTTTAGTATTTTTTTAATTAAACTATTCAGTTGTGTATACGACAAAACTGGCAAAGGCCGATTTTAAGGTTTCTACAACGTTCCGAGCCTCGACCTCAATTGTATCGGAGCAGGATCCAAAGTTAAACCCCGAGGAGAATTCCTCAAGGAGTGTATCCCGAGGGATCAATGTACCTCAAGGCAGATTAAAGATCGAAGAACATCATGAAAAAACGGGAAATTCCCAAAGGTCACGTGGTTAAGGCTGACCAAGTCTACAAAAGATAGTACAAGTTTGTACCGTGACATTAAATAGTTGTACCAGCTGTTTGTCTTTGTAATAGTTACACATGTACTATGTTGGGGTTACCCCTCTTATATATAGGGGCCTCTTGTCATTTTGTACGATATATGATATTCAATACAAGGACAAGAACATTCTCTGCTCAAACATTTTCTACGATTGTATCATTGATTTATTGTCTTTCATTTATTGTGTTCATCAATTGTTCCTCATTGATTACTCATTATTGATCATAAAGAGGTCATCTTCGAGGCCTTCAATACTACTGTATCCTCTTCGACCGCCCTCTGTCAAGCTCTCGAGCTCAACTTCGAGGCCTATTTCAACCAAGCTCGAAACTTCGTCTCTTAACTGCTCGGTTTGCACAACCTCATTATCCTTCGCTCTTATCTCATTTTCTTACCTCTCACTTAGAATCTATTTCCTAAACAACTGTTATTAAAATAGATCACATATTTTTAGAACCAAAAAATCAAATATAATTGTAATTACCATTTCCACGGTAAACAGTTTGGCGCACGCCGTGGGGCTAAAAATAATAGTGATTGTTTTAGTGCTGGTTTTGTACAAACAAAAATTATTCTTTACACTTTTTCTTGTCCAAGAATCTTATATTTCAGGTCAGAAAATGTCTAACTCAGTAAATGCACACGAAAACAATGGTCCTGAGGACCATAGAGAGAACAGCGCAGCTACTTCAGATGGTAGTGTACTGCCGCTAAACCCTGAAGGGGCTCCAATGCAAATCCCCATTGATGAAGACTCACACAACGCTATGCATGTCAATATAAACTCTCAATTGATCAAAAAAAGGCATCTTCAAGAATTTCTCAACGATCAAGCCAAGAACCACTTCTGAGAAAGAGAAATCGATGTCCCGCAAGAACCCATTTTCAAACGGGCCAAAGTGCCCATCACTAGGGAAAATCGAACTCGGAGCTATATACCGGAAGATGCTCTTTCATTCAGCGCAGAGGACATCGAGACCTTGTTCCAACCACATAATGATGCACTGGTAATTTCTTTTCTCTTAAATAACATTCAAATTAAACGTGTGCTTGTGGATCCAGGTAGCTCAGCCAATATAATCAGATTGGGGGTAGTGGAGCAACTCGAACTGCTTGATCAATTCATACCCGATTACCGAGACCTCAATGGGTTTAACATGACGAGCGAAACGATGAAGGGGGAAATCACCCTCTCAGTCGATATGTCCAGTACAGTTCAGGATACCAAGTTTCATGTCATCGAGGGTAACACGAAGTACAACGCCCTGCTTGGAAGGACATGGATACACAGTATGAGGGCAGTACCATCGATTCTCCACCAGATGTTGAAGTTCCCAACTAAAGAGGGCATAAAAATGGTATATGGAGAGCAACACGCGGTACAGGAAATGTTCACAGTACATGGCATGGCACTGGCGCCCATATACTCCACCTCGGAGGGGTCAGAATATAAACAGGTTCCCGAAGACGATGAAGAATACTTCCTCATCCCTCGAACCTATGTCGCCCCCGAAGAATCGGACACAACAAAATCAATGATCGAAGACCTGGAGCAAGATATTCTGATGGAACATCTCCTAGATCGAAAGGTATACCTAGGAATGGGATTGACCCCCAAACTCAGGAAGAAACTCATTCAATTTATTCTTAACAACGTTGATTGATTTTCTCGGTTCCACTTAGACATGACAGGGATCCCACCGGCTAAGCGTCGACCCCAAGTTCAAACCACTGAAGCAAAAAAGGAGGCCTCAGTCCGAGGTAAAGCACGTATTTTTCAAAGACGGGGTAACGAAACTCCTCAAAATAGGATCCATCAGGGAAGTAAAATATCCCGAATGGTTGGCCAATGTAGTAGTAGTTCCCAGAAAGGGGAACAAATTAAGAATGTGCGTAGATTATAAGGACTTAAATAAAGCATGCCCTAAAGATTCTTTCTCGTTTCCAAATATCGATTGCTTGATTGATGCCATGGATGTCCACGGGATCCTCACCTTTCTCGACGCCTACCCCGGGTACAATCAAATTCTAATGAACCCCGAGGATAGGGAACAAACATCGTTCATCACGAAGCATGGCACATACTAATGCCCTTCGGACTAAAAACTGCAGGGGCCACGTACGAACACTTAGTTAATAAGATGTTTGAACGTCAAATAGGTAAATCCATGGAAGTTTACATTGATGACATGCTGGTTAAATCCCTGCACGTAGAGGACCATTTGACTCATTTGCAGGAAACTTTCGACATCCTTAAAAGCTACAACATGAAGGTCAATCCGAAGAAATGCACCTTCGGCATGGGTTCAGACAAGTTTTTACGCTTCATGGTATCAAAAAGGGGGATTGAAATCAACCCCGAAAAAATCATGGCCATTGAAGAAATCAGAGTGGTAAAAAATGTGAAGGCCGTGCAGCGGCTGACCGTGCGGATAGCGGCATTAGGCCGATTCATCTCGAGGTCATCAGATCGGAGCCATCACTTTTTTTCCCTACTCAAGAAGAAAAACAACTTCAAGTGGACTCCGGAATGCCAACACGCCTTGGAGGAATTAAAGAGGTATCTCTCAAGCCCGCCTTTGCTCCACACCCCAACGGAAGACGAAACACTGTATTTGTACTTAGCAGTGTCCGAGGTAGTGGTAAGTGGCGTGTTGGTTCGGGATGAGCAAGGTACGCAATTCCCTATCTACTATGTGAGTCGTACCCTAGGAGATGCTGAAACCAGGTATCCACACTTAAAAAAATTAGCTCTTGCATTAATAAATGCATCTCGAAAATTGAAGCCTTATTTTCAGTGTCACTGTATATGTGTTTTAACGACATATCCTCTTAGAAATATATTGTATAAACCCGAATTATCGGGCCAGCTGGCCAAATGGGCCATCAAACTCAGGGGATACGATGTCGAATATCATCCCCGAACGACTTCGTGGCCGACTTTACGCCTGCCATTGTGCCCAAGGTAGAAAAATACTGCTACTAAGAACAGGCACAACGTCAGGGGTATGGACCCTATTCACCGATGGTTCCTCGAACGTGAAAGGATCTAGGCTCGGCATAGTTCTGAAGCCACCTACGAGTAGCTTGATTAGACAATCTATAAAATCTGCAAAGCGGATTAACAACAAATCCGAGTATGAGGCTATGATTGCAGGTCTCGAATTGGCCAAAAGCCTAGGAGCGGAAATCATCAAAGCAAAATGTGATTCTCTTCTAGTAGAAAATCAGGCAAACTGGAGCTTCGAGGTTCAAGAGGACAGAATGCAACGATACCTAGATAAACTTCAGATCACTTTGCGTCGCTTCAAAGAATGGACTTTAGTTCACATAACTCGAGAACAAAACGGTGAGGCTGATGCGCTCGCAAGCTTCGGATCTTCCATCGAAGAAGATGACATACTCCCCGGGGCTGTGGTTCAGCTATCCAAATCGGTGATTAAAGAAGGCCATACCGAAATCAATTCCACCAGCCTGACATGGGATTAGAGAAATAAGTACATTAATTATTTGGGAAGTGGGAAGCTGCCCATTGACCCAAAATAATCAAGGGCCCTTCGGGCCAAAGCATCTAGATTTTCACTCTACGAGAATGGAACTCTGTACAGAAGAACCTTTGATGGACCCCTAGCAGTATGCTTGGGGCCGAGAGTGTAACGAGCCGACTTGTCATTTTAAGAATTTACATCTCGTTCACTGACTTAAGGTACTGAATAAATTCGTAATATATATTATGACTTGCGTGTACGGTCGAGTTTGGTTTTTGGAAGATTCGGAATTTCATTGAAAGAACAACTCTCAGTTTTGAAGCTTAAACGAAAAGAGTTGACCAGAGTTTGACTTTTGAGCAGATGAATCTGGAATGTAATTTTGATGATTCCAATAGTTTTGTATGGTGATTTTAGACTTAGGCGTATGCTCGGAGTTGGATCTGGAAGTCCGTAGGAGAATTCGCCGCATTATGGAGAAAGTAAGAAAATAGAAGATTTTTGAAAAGTTTAACCGGGAGTTGACTTTATTGATATCGTGGTAGAAATTCAATTCTAGAAATTGGAAAAACTCCATTATGTCATTTAAGACGCGCGTGCAAAATTTGAAGTCATTCCTCATTCATTTGATATGTTTCGGCAAAAATTATAGAATTTGGAAAATTCATAAACTCATAAGTCGATTTGTGGTGCGATTCGTAGTTTTGATACTGTTTGATGTTACATGAGGCCTCGAGCAGGTACGTGTTATGTTACAAGACTTATTGGTATATTCGTACAAGGTCTCGAGTGGCTCGGATGAGTATTGTAGGAGGTTCGGATTGTTTCGCGCCTTGTTAAAGCTTCTGGAATTTCTGCAGAAGCTGTTTTTGGCAGCAACTGGTGCAATCGTGGAGCTGACTTTGGAAGCATATATCTTACAATCTATAAGGAACATAAAAATTAATAAAATATGAAAGTTTCATACCTTTGATTCTAGTTTCCATAAAGTTAAACCATTCATCATTTGGACATTTGTATAAAATGTTATGATCGACTGAATTAAGGCTCGTAAAGCAGTTTAGCACTCGCCAGAAATTTCTGATGTGTGGAGCCGACTTTGGAAGCTTATATCTACAAATATATAAGGAATATGAAAATTATCAAAACATGAAAGTTCTAGCCCTTGGTTTCTAGTTTACGGAACATTAAACCATTTATCATTTGAACATTTTTACAAAAGGTTATGATCAATTTATTGAAGGCTGGTAATGCTGTTTTTCTGGGCTGAGGCAAATCGCAAATGTCAAATGCGACTTGCCAGACAGATCCTTAAAACGACGGTTTCGGCCATTTTAACATATTTGGAGCTATAAATCTCGGATTGAAGTAATGTTTTAGGCGATTTTCACCATATGGATTGGGGTAAGTGTTCTATACCCAAAAGTAATTATACTTCATGATTCCATGGTTGTTTTCATCAATTACTAGTGAATCAAATGGAAGAAATTGGAGAAATTTGTAAAACTTTTCAAAAATTAAAATTTAAGGTTTAGAGGTCGATTCAATAGGTATGGTTGAACTCGTATCGGAATGGGTGTTCGAACTTTGTAAAATTTGTCGGGTTCCGAGATGTGGGCCCGAGGGTCGGATTATGGGTCGACTTTTGGATTTTGTTCAAGATTTAGACTTTATGATCCGGAATAGTTTCATGAGTTTTATTTGTGCATTGAAGTTATTTTAGTTGGATTTAAACCATCCGGAGGTCTTTCACCCGAGAAGTTCATTTTAGAGTACCGGGCTGTCGTCTTTGAGGTAAGTATCTTGCCTAACCTTGTGTGGGGAACTATCCCTTAGGATTTGAGTCCTCTATGTTCATTATAGTATGTACACGAGGCGACGAGCGAGTGCTCGGATTTATTTGTGGGAAGTTTCCTTTTAGGGTTCTTAAGTCCTTATTTCATCGTGTATGAAGTTGTTACGTTTGAGTTCTTATTTGCTAATTTCACCTCTACATGCTTTGATTGGGGATAATCACTTTAGGATTCAACCTTACTGTCTACTTGAACCTGATTTGACTTAACTGAAGTTTTTTACCTCTTCTATCGCCATGCTATATTTTCATAACTGCTTATCTTTAATTGAAATTATTATTATCTCGTCCTTTAATTGTTTAGCCTTAATTAGAGTTATGATTATCTTTTGCTGCTTACCCTAACTTGAATTGTTGAATATTCCTCGAAATTGATCAACCTAAAAAGGACATTAGATAACCTATATCTTAGTTGACTTGCCTTTATTTGGAACTATTTGATTCGTGTTGGCTTCTTATTGTTGACTTGAATATTGTGGAATTTTTACTACATTTTGTTTTGTTTTCCCTTGTTAAGTTGTTCTCCTTGCGCCTGGTATCCTTTACTGTCATTGTTGCTTTTGTACTTGTTGTGGTGATGTAGGAGGTTTCTGTCGTCCTATAGTTGTTATCTCTGTTGGTTGCGCTGCATATTTAAATTAGGACTACGGAATGATATTCCGGGAGATCCCCCAGCACCGCATATTTATTTTGGGACTACAGACGTATTCTGGGAGATCCCTCTATACTGCATATTTATTTTGGGACTACGGATGGATTTCGAGAGATTCCTCTATACTGCATATTAATTTTAGAACTACGGACGTATCCCAGGAGATCCCCCTGTATTGCATATTTAAATTGGGGACTACAGACATATTATAGGACATCCCCCCTGTACTGCATATTTACTTTGGGACTACGAACGTATTCCAGGAGATCCCCCAGCACTGCATATTTACTTTGGGACTACGGACGTATTCCGGGAGATCCTCCAGCACTGCATATTATTTTGGGACTACGGACATATTCTGGGAGATTCTCTGTATTGTGTGATAAATTCGGAACTACGGGACGGGATCCCGGTAGATTTTATTAAAGGAACTATGATTGAAAGACATTTATTTCAAAAGTATATTTGAAAAGCATTCACCTTGAAAGAAATATGTTCGAAGAACATTTATTTGGAAAGTTTATATTTGAAAAATAATTATCTTGAAAGAACTATGTTTGAAGGATATTTATTTGAAAAGTTTATATTCGAAGGAAGTATATTTCAAAAGAATTTCCCTTTTAAAAGGATATTACCTTAAAGCTTTCAATATCGAAACTTGCGGGTGAAAGTTCACACTCGAAGATTTTTACCATTTTAGTGGTATTTGTGGCTAAGACCTGGTGTGGAGACTAATGCAGTGTTGATTTACTACTTATCTTTATTTTGTTGTGATTTCCGGACTTGGCGGTGTTCCCATCCATCCTTCTGTGTCTTATTATGATGTTCCATCGTTAATTGTTGTATTTCCTTCCGCATTGTAGTTGTTATGTTGTTAACTATATTGTGTAGTCATTAGACAAGTGTCATGCCCTGTCATTCCTATATTTATGCCTGTTAATTTATTAGACCAGTGGGTGTCTTGACTAGTCCTTGTCATTACTTCAATGAGGTTTGTCTTGATACTTACTGGCCACTGATGTGGTGTGCTCATTCTACACATCAGCATATATTTGTGCAGATCCAAGTATTGATCGTTAGTAGCTGTGCGGATTCTTGCTGAGGAGACTCAAGGTAAACCTATCGTCGAGTTCGCAGGCTTCGGAATCACCTTCATATTATGTATTTACATTGTTTTTACTTACTTCCAAACAGTCGTATTTAGAAGTTGTAGTAAACGTTATAGAGCTTATGACTTGTACTACCGGGTTTTGGGAATATACATTGTATAAAGAATTCTTCATTTCATAAGACTATTAGATTTTTATTTATTATTGTTGCTATTCCATGAATATTAGGCTTACCTAGTCCTTAAGACTAGGTGCCATCACGATACCCAACAGAGGTAAATTTGGACCGTAACAAGTTGGTATCAGAGCTCTAGGTTCATAGGTGCTACAAGTCATAAGTGAGTTTAGTAGAGTCTTGCGGATTGGTATGGAGACGTCTGTATTTATCTTCGAGAGGCTACAGAGCTAGTAGGAAAATTTTCACTTCTTTCATTCCTTATCGTGCGACGTTTATTCAGCTTGAAGAATATATCTTATGTTACTTTGCATTCACTCGTATATGAAATTGCGCACTTGGGATCAACTATGCGCCAATGGTTCGTGATACTACAGAAGGGTTACAAGGGAGCCAAGGATGCTCAACCATGGTCTCAATGTGTCGTCCAGATCGAGGATATGGAAGTATTGAGGGATCATTCAGTTGTGCACATGGGGTTGCAGCAAGTTCTGACATCTGGTTAATAAGTATGATCTTAAGAATGTTTAGTTAGTTTCCTAATCGTCACAATCGTGGTAGGGTCACGAGATGGATGTGGATCTGAAGATAGTTGGTGGTATTAGGGATTATGTGGTCTATATGGGATTTCCATATAGTGAAGGGTACATAGTAGCAGTCAAGGCACCGGAGGAAGCGACTTTAACTGTCACGAGGATGACATGTGCCAAATAAATGGCTTGAGGTGTCTTATGACTGGTGTTGTATGCGCGGTGAAGGTTAGTATTGTGGATCTTCGGACTGTGTCCAATGGCTTCGCTCCAAGTGAAGGGAGTCCACTATCAATGATCAGGTTGTGGGGTCATGTGTTATATCAGTTTGGGTCTGAGATGTATATATTTGGTATTGAAAAGTTCCAAAAGAACTTGTATATGATTAAGAACTGAGATTTGTATGGGATGATGCTGAGACTTGCGGTATCCCCGCGTCCTTATTAATTCCTCATTTCAGTATTAGCTAGGTCATGGAAACAATTTCAGAATACTCGGAGGGCTCCAGGAAGGTTTTTTAATGCACCAACGACACATGGTTCCTATAATGGTTATTCTAGTTATCTGGCATAGACTTATTATGAGCAGCCGAACCTAGAGAAGGGTTGTTATCAGTGTGGTGATTCTAAGCACAACATGAGAGATTGTACCAGACTTCGGAGAGGCGGATTTCATCAGAATACTCATGCTAAAGGCTCTATTCTAGTTACTACCCCACATGCACAGTCAGTTAGGGGCAGAGGATAGGCGGGTAAAGGGGAGCCCTAGAGGGGGAGGCCCGACCCTTTGATTTAATTGATATGGTATGGCTAAGGCCGCTACACCATATGGTGTCATTACATATATGATTTAATTCATAATAGAGGAGCATTGTTCTTAGGTCGATTCACTTCCAATTATCGAGGTGAGACCTCCTATCATGCTCCATGCATGGTGAGTTGGTGATTTTATACACCACTTACATGTTTATCCCTATTGAGAGATTTGATGGTGTTAGCCCATGTCTAGAATTTTGTTTTGTACACTATTGAGGGCTAAGAGTCCAAATTTGACTTTCTGTTACTCACTACTGTGGGGTTTTGATATAAATTCAGAATAGTTGATTAAAATTTGTGAATTATATGCCTTACTGGTATGGAGGTTCATTTTGTGTTGTGAAATTGTTTCACGGAATCTATTTAAAAAAAATAGAGTGAAAATTTCAATTGGCACAATGTGCAAAATACTTGTGATGCAGAGTTGAGGACGAGATCCTCATAATTTTTGTATGATGTGAAATATTTAAATCGGGTTACAAGCGGCGGAAGAAGTTATATATGGACGAGGTCCTTGTGGTGAAAATGTTAGGTGTTTAAATTCTCCCTTTGTGAAATTTAAATTTGTACTATAGCATTAATAGGGAGGCATGCCTGTGAGGCTTATTTGATAATTCTTTTACGTGTTATTGTGCATATTTATCCATATTCGTACTGTGAATATTGCGGTTTAGCCTACGAGGTGGGTGCCCAGGTGGCGCTAAATGTGACTCGTTAAATTCGGGTAAATAATTACGAGGTCATAATTCCTCGTGTGTTGCTGTCAATATTGTCAAAATTTTGAAACAAGGTTTTGGTTAATATGAGATTAATTGAGGATGTTGGAATTAATTATAAACAACTATTATGACCAGAGATGTAGTTATGGGCATACGTATAATATGTGTGTAGACAAAGAATTTCTATATCCGATTGAGACTAACACAATATGTTAATATAAAAATCAGGATTTTTTTTTAAATTAATTGATGTGTAAAGGGAAAAAAATTTGGCTTTAAAGTTTATAAATGAGGTTAAAAGAAATAATGTCAATTGAGATGGTGTTTTCGGACCCATGTAAAATTGTGGTGATGTAGAATCACCCACGAGTATGTGTAAGAATACACTCAGTAATTTAATGGCCTCACAATAATTCTTGGCACGTTCGAGGATGAACGTATATTTTAAGGGGGGGAGAATGTAACGAACCGACTTGTCATTTTAAGAATTTACATTCTGTTCAGCGACTTAAGGTCCCGAACAACTTCGTAATATGTATTATGACTTGCGTGTAAGGTTAAGTTATGTTTTCTGAAGATTCGTAATTTAATTGAAAGAACAACTCTCAATTTTGAAGCTTAAATGAAAAGAGTTGACCAGGGTTTGACTATTGAGCAGATGAATCCAGAATGGAATTTTGATGATTCTAATAGTTTCGTATGGTGATTTCGGACTTAGGCGTATGCTCGGAGTTGGATTTGGAAGTCCGTAGGGCAATTCGACGCATTATGGAGAAAGTAAGAAAATAGAAGATTTTTGAAAAGTTTGACCGAGAGATGACTTTATTGATATCGGCGTCGAAATTTGATTCTAGAAATTGGAACACCTCCATTATTTCATTTAATACTCGCGTGCAAAATTTGAAGTCATTCCGCATTCATTTGATATGTTTCGGCACAAATTATAGAATTTGGAAAATTCATAAACTCATAATTTGATTCGTGGTGCGATTCGTAGTTTTGACATTGTTTGTTGTTACTTGAGGCCTCGAACAGGTCCGTGTTATGTTAGAGACTTATTGGTATATTCGGACAAGGTCTCGAGTGGATCGGATGAGTATCAGATGGGGTTCGGATCGTTTCGCGCCTGGTTGAAGCTGCTGGAATTTCTGCAGAAGCTGTTTTTTTAGCAGCAGCTAGTGCAATCGCAGAGCTGAGTTTGGAAGCGTATATCTCGAAATATATAAGGAATATGAAAATTAATAAAATATGAAAGTTTCATCCCTTTGATTCTAGTTTCCAGAAAGTTAAACCATTTATCATTTGGATGTTTGTACAAAAAGTTATTATCGACTGAACTAAGGTTCATAAAGCAGTTGTACACTCGCCAGAAATTTCTGATGCCTGGAGCCGAATTTGGTAGATTTTATCTCGAAATATATAAATAATATGAAAATTAACAAAACATGGAAATTATAGTCCTTGGTGTCTAGTTTTTATAATATTAAGTCATTCATCATTTGGACATTTGTACAGAAAGTTATGATCAATTTATTTAAGGCTGGTAATGCTATTTTTCTGGGATGAGGCAAATCGCAAATGACAAATGCGACTTGCCTGGACAGATCCTTAAAACGAGGGTTTGGGCCATTTTAACATATTGGGTGCTATGAAGCTCGGATTAAAGCAATTTTTAGGCGATTTTCTCCTAAACTTTAAGGCGATTAAACTTTTCAAAAATGAAAATTTAAGATTTGGAGGTCGATTCAAATTGGTATGGTTGAACTCGTATCGGAATGGGTGTTCGAATTTTGTAAAATTTATCAGGTTCCGAGATGTGGGCCCGAGGTTCGAATTTTGGGTCGACTTTTGGATTTTGTTAAAGATTAGACTTTATGATCCGGAATTATTTCTTATGAGTTTCATTTGTGCATTGAAGTTATTTTAGTTGGATTTGAGCCATCCGGAGGTCTTTCACCTGAGGAGTTCATTTTAGAGTATCGTGTTGTCGTCTTTCAGGTACGTATCTTGCCTAGCCTTGTGTGGGGGAACTACCCCTTAGGATTTGATTCCTATATGTTCATTGTAGTCCGTGTACACGAGGTGACGAGTGCGTGCTCGGACTTATTTGTGGGAAGTTGCCTTTTAGGGTTCTTAAGTCCTTATATTCATCGTGTATGAAGTTGTTCCTGATACATTTGAGTTCTTATTTGCTAGTTTCACCTCTACATGCTTTGATTAGAGGTAATCACTTTAGGATTCACCCTTACTGTCTACTTGACCCTGATTTGACTTAACTAAAGATTTTTACCTCTTCTATCGCCATGCTATATTTTCATAACTTCTTATCTTTAATTGAAATTATTATTATCTCGTCCAATAATTGTTTAGCCTTAATTAGAGTTATGATTATCTTTTGTTGCTTACCCTAACTTGAATTGTTGAATATTCCTCGAAATTGATCAACCTAAAAAGGACATTAGATAACCTATATCTTAGTTGATTTGCCTTTATTTGGAATTACTTGATTCGTGTTGGGTTCTTATTGTTGACTTGCATATTGTGGAATTGTTACTACATTTTGTTTTGTTTTCCCTTGTTAAGATGTTCTCCTTGCGCCTGGCATCCTTTACTGTGGTTATTCCTTGTGAATGAGTTCTACCGTTATTTGTGATTTAAAGTTCTTGAGTTAATTTACTCGTCGTACTTTGCATTACTGTCAGTGTTGCTTTTTGTACTTGTTGTGGTGATGTATGCGATTTCTATCATGCTATAGTTGTTATCTCTGTTGGTTGTGTTGTTGTTGGTTCCAAACGCACACGCAAGTATACGTGGTCGTAACAAGTAATATAATGTTAAATCGAATGTCGAACCCACAGGGACTTGCGTAAACTACTTGCTGAGTCACTGTAATTGTTATTTAATCGAGCCAAAACAAAATCCAGGAATGTAACTAATTTATTCTACGATTCTATGAATTAACTAATTATCAAGTGACAAGAATATTGTTGTGTGTATTCAGTAGAGAAAAATATTCCAGGGTTGTGATCAATTCACCACTCATATTGCATTCTAATTAACTCTCCCTTTTCATATAATTCACTCATGGTTGCTAATTAATCCATAAACGCTCTCATAGCCTTCTCCCGAAGTACTACTTGCCTATTCTCAATAGATTAACGCCTATATTCCTATGAAATTAATCTATTAGAACGCACTAAGATTACGATGTTTAATTAAGTATGGTGACTAGGTATATCCCTATCCTAACCACAAATTCGCTCCCCTGAAGGGTTAAGATCGTGCTCTCTTTAATTCTTCTCTAACCTATATACGGTTTTCCCAAGTATAAGATAGATAGTATATAGAAATTAACTGCTGGCCAACCAATTAAGCAATTAAACGCAGAATTGAAGAAACAACCATATATTGAGTGAACTATAATCAAGGTTAAGTTAATGTCGAATAACAATATTCATGGCTAAACCACAAACCCAGAACAATGGGTGTTTAGCCACTCATGCTAGAATATAACAATTGCATAAGTGTTGCATAAATGGAAAATACTAGAATAAGATGAAAAAAAATGATAATCCTTTGCTTCCTCAATGATCCTGTGTGTATCTTCTCTCCAATTCTCCTCCAAGTTGTGTTTTTGGGTCTATTTATATGTTTGGGATAAACCCTAAATGTGTAAGAGACTTCTATTCAAACCGGGAAACACTTAAAACCTTCAAAATACGGAATTGACCAGACCAGGGACCCCAGTCGTACCATAAGCTTGCCCGTAGTGTAGATCTCCACTCATTCCAGTTAGCCAAATCTAGGATCAATTAGGACTTTTAAGGTTGTAATGTAGGCTAAGGGATGGGTAGGATATATTTAGGAATAGTGACTAACCCTCCTAAGCACTTTAATACACTACATTCACAAATCAACAAATATTCTTCTCAACCAATTCCCTTGCCACAATTCATATTCAACATAGCCCTTTTTTAATTAAGCACTTCTATATTTTCACTAGCACAAATTAATAAACATTTGGAGGTGTGTATCTTTTCGTACATACTTTTACTATCATTTTTTTTTCTTTCCTACACACACTCCATACATGAAGATTCAATGGCTAGTGACTTTTGAATACAATTTTTTTAGTGCACTAACAGGCCTTTCCATGGTTACACTCCAAAGTTACTCCCCAATATCTCACCTTACTTCTTTTAGCGACTAAGTGCCTTAGGAGGAAAAGGTGCAAAAATCTCAATTTAAGAACAAACGAGGGGTACGACTTGTAATGTGGGTACCAAAGAAAAGGTCAAAGGGCTCAAAGGGGCTAGCAACGACAATTTAATTCTTATGTGACAAGCACATCATTGATCAAGCAATAAAATACCTATGTCATCCCCTGGACTAGCACAACCTATAATTTTGCTTCGATTAACACACGGGGAAAGTTCTAGACTACACATGATAGCATAGAAAATCACTAAACCTTACTCACACATTGCACATGACTCAATCACAACGGTTTTATTCAACTCTCAAGTCAAGCACGCACACAATTTTGAGAGAATTAAGCAATATTGCACTATGTAGCACACAAGTCAAACAACTGAGCTAAGGCGTCACAAAATAGGCTATTTATTTTTAATCAGGCATCACATGTCAAACAAAATATAAGGGAAAACTAGAATGTATGTCATAACCTAATACAACATCAAACATGTCATAGGGTATTTCTCAGTCACTCAGTTTCTTCCTAACTACTCTAAAAAAATTTTTAAAGTACCCGGTTCAAGTTACACCCTTGGAAAAGAATCGGTGCCCAAAGAAAAACCAAGGGGGAATTAGTACACTACCTAAAAATAAGAATCTTTTTGGTATTTTCTTTAGACTTACTTCCCTCAGGAAAACTGTCTAGGGGATCCATCGTCTGGAAAAGTCCACATATTTATATCTAAAAAGAAAAAAAACAAAAACACTACAAAACTTAAAATAAAAATCATTTACTATCATGAATACAAAGCTACAACACGAAACCACATACGCTCCAACAATTTCACAATACGTATGTACAACACCCCACACTTAATTCATGCACTGTCCCTAGTGCATCATATATAGACAAAACAAGTAATAGAAACAAGGTACAAGAAAATCCCTGATCATTAATCGTCCTCATCTGACGCTCTCCATTCCTCCTCATGCTCATCTTCTCCATCATCTTCCTCATCTGAGCGCATCGGCTTTGCATCAGAGTCGTCAGGTGTGTTGATATCCTCATCATCTGGGAGCCTGTATCCCTCACCTGCTCCAATCATCTGTTGAGCATGAGCATTGAGCGGGTATCTCTGATCTAACTCATCTCTCTCTTCAACTAACGCTGGCCGACCTCCTATTCGTAATTGCAAATCCATCATCCCATAAAGATGGGCCATGAAGATATCATCCCGCACATTGTGCTTTGCATTGGTCAGTGAAGACTCTTCTTTTAGCCTTAAGCCAGTGATATCAGTCTCTACTGCGAGTTGATCAATGGTATTGGCAAAGTTGGGACCAACCGCTACATTTTCTTTTAGTAGGAACTGAGTTAGGAAATTTGGGAATGGTATTCGATCAATTCTAATGCTCGAACGCACCAACCCCATTTGATAGCACATCAGATGGCCCACATTCACTCTCTGCCCCGTCATGAAGAAGTAGAGCACACAAATCCTCTCTCGGTTGATTAAGGTGTCATGGTTGCATGGTAGTATCCGTGCATTTATCACTTTAAGACACACCTGGGTTTCAACCTTCATTTTCTTCTTGGGAAGCCTTTTATGGTGATTTGTGGCTCTATCCCGAATCCAAGAAGCCCTGGACTCAACCCCACAAAGTGTGTGTCTCACCTCTCTATAGTTGGGATGGCAGATGAAAAGATCTAGAGGCTCCACCGGAACATTTGGTGCACCTAGAAAATTGCATATGGCCTTGACCGAAAAATCCACCAAGTGGTCACGAATTGGCACCAATCCTTCCTTGTCCTTAGGGTCAAACCCTGCATAGAATTCCCGGACTAATTTAAGGTTGATGTGACCACTTTTCCTGAACACGTAACCCAAACCCAACTCATGGATGCTCCGCCAAATCGCTGGGAATTTTGTTCTCAGGCTCCCTCCCTTAATGGCCCCTTTAGGGTGAACATGCTTGGGTTTTCAGCGTGCATACCATTTCCTGGTTTGTACTGGTATGCTGTTGAGACCATATTCCCGTTAACCAACGGGTTGTTGTCTCATAGCAGCAACAGCCGCTACTGCTTCCTCACCAGTCATACTGGAAGTAGCATCTTCCCCTTTTATTTTCTTCTGAGGTTGTGGGGGTTTTGCTTTGCTTTTCGCTGGGGCCGAAGACGTGGCCTTTCCTTTGCCTGTGGTTCTTCTGGGTAGCATCGTTTTCCCTACACAAATGATCAGTAGTTAGTGGGTGTCACAAAGTGTGTACTATAAGCTTTCCCAATTTTCCAAGGTTACTCAGACTTCACCTTAACACGTTTATGAACGATTGACACATAAGGCTTCTCGTGAGCCTCTTCACACTTAAAATTTCATGGAGTTCAAGATGCATGACACTAGTTGTTGTTTCCTGGAGACTTGGGCTCCAAATGTGATATGTATTTCCATTGAGGCATTACATCGAGCACTTGGCTAGCACATTGCCATGGGAGCTCTTATGGACTTGAGGGACTGCCTCATGTACCCACATCTGGGTGGGGTTCCATAATACCACTTAGCTCACAATTTCAGCCCATTCCTAAACGGTTTCGGGGATTGGGATTCACAAAATAATACAATATGACCATGAATCGCATAAACCCATAAAGAATCACCATGAACCAAGGCTACACTTTTCATAATTGTAACACCCACTTTGAAGTAACAAAGGATAGGAATAGAATCATACCTCAACGATTGATGTGTGTTAATCGGATTAAGTGAACCCCGAAATCGAACCTTTGCAGATTTGTGTGCTTTGGGTGTTGTGTGCAAAAACTTGTTGTGTCCTGCGGGTGTCGTGTGGGTGAAGATGTATGTGTTAATCTATGAGTTTTGGTGTGAGTGTGCGAGACAATCGTTGTTGGTTGTGTTCTTGGGAGTAAACCCTTGCTCGAGAGAGAGTTGGGAGATGTAAAAATAAGAAGAGTGAACTTACCTGGCGTTTTGGTGTGCGTTTTAGCCATAAATCCCGGGCACCCTGGCTATAGCCAGGCGTTAGAGCTGAAATGCCCAGACCAACCTGGCATTAGCAGGGCGTTAGGGGCTTATCGCCTGGTACCTCCTGGCGTTAGCCAGGCGTTAGGGTCTTATCGCCCAAGGCCCCCAAGCTTTAGTCCCTCTTTTCATCATGCTAGAACAATGCTACTTTCACCCGAATGCACTCGCAAGCTCGTTAGTACCTATAATTATACGAAATACTTCTAGCTATGCTAAGATTTAACTAAGCATTTTGTTGCTTCCTAAAAAGCGCCTTAGTTAATGTCGTGGCACGATGATTACAACAAGTCAATAGGTTGCCTCCTATGAAGCGCCTGATTTAACGTCACGACACAACGTAGAATCTCACCTCACTCATCAGCGAGCACGACTTTGGTCTTATCACGATTTATGGTACCACCCCAATAGTGTTTGACTCTATGTCCATTCACTAAAATATTTCTTTCGCCATGTATAGCTCGTAACTCAAGTGCACCATATGGGGTGACTCTCACTATCTCAAACGGGCCTGAACATCTCGATTCAAGCTTTCCAGGAAACAGTCTAAGCCTAGAATTGAATAATAGTACTTGTTGGCCTGGCTCAAAATGACGCGGATTTATATGTTTGTCATGCCATCTCTTGGTTTTTTCTTTGTAAAGTTTGGCATTTTCGTATGAGTGCAACCTGAACTCATCTAATTTATCCAACTGCAAAAATATTTTCTCACCTGCGGCTTCAAGGTTCATGTTAAGCTTCTTGATGGCCCAATACGCCTTGTGTTCAAGCTCTACGGGCAGATGACATGCCTTCCCATAGACCATCTTGTACGGTGATGCCTCAATTGGTGTTTTGTCTGCTGTTCTGTATGCCCATAATGCATCATCTAAATTAGCAGCCCAATCTTTTCTGTTCACACTCACTGTTTTGTCTAATATTTGCTTGATTTCTCTGTTGGATACCTCTGCTTGTCCACTGGTTTGAGGATGACATGATGTTGCAACTCGATGACGGACCCCATATTTAGCTAAAAGGTTATTCAACAACCGATTGCAAAACTGCGTTCCTTCATCACTAATCAAAGAACGTGGAGTACCAAATCTGGAGAATATACTCTTCTTCACAAACGCAGGGACAACAATGGCATCATTCGTCGGCAATGAAATTGCCTCCACCCATTTCGACACGTCGTCAACTACCAGCAAAATGTATTTATTTCCACTGGATGATAGGAATGGACCCATAAATTCTATCCCCCATACATCAAAAATCTCTACCTCCAAGATATTATTCAAAGGAATCTCGTGATTCCTTGTTATCGTTCCTGTTTTCTAGCACTGGTCACACTTTTTAACAAATGCGTGGGCATCTTTGAATAGCGTTGGCCAAAACAAACTAGATTGTAGCACTTTTGCTGCTGTTCGATCGCCACCATGATGGCCTTCATATGGTTATGCATGAAAATCATACAACACGAGTTCCACTTCTATATCAAGAATACATTTCCTCATTAACTGATCACCACATTTTGTTCTATCAAATGCAACTTTTTAGAATACCTAATTTGATTAAGGTGTCATGGTTGCATGGTAGTATCCGTGCATTTATCACTTTAAGACACACCTGGGTTTCAACCTTCATTTTCTTCTTGGGAAGCCTTTTATGGCGATTTGTGGCTCTATCCCGAATCCAAGAAGCCCTGGACTAAACCCCACAAAGTGTGTGTCTCACCTCTCTATAGTTGGGATGGCAGATGAAAAGATCTAGAGGCTCCACCGGAACATTTGGTGCACCTAGAAAATTGCATATGGCCTTGGCCGAAAAATCCACCAAGTGGCCACGAATTGGCACCAATCCTTCCTTGTCCTTCGGGTCAAACCCTGCATAGAATTCCCGGACTAATTTAAGGTTGATGTGACCACTGTGCCTGAACACGTAACCCAAACCCAACTCATGGATGCTCCGCCAAATCGCTGGGAATTTTGTTCTCAGGCTCCCTTCCTTAATGGCCCCTTTAGGGTTAACATGCTTGGGTTTTCAGCGTGCATACCATTTCCTGGTTTGTACTGGTATGCTTTTGAGACCATATTCCCGTTGACCAACGGGTTGTTGTCTCATAGCAGCAACAGCCGCTACTGCTTCCTCACCAGTCATACTGGAAGTAGCATCTCCCCCTTTTATTTTCTTCTGAGGTTGTGGGGGTTTTGCTTTGCTTTTCGCTGAGGCCGAAGACGTGGCCTTTCGTTTGCCTGTGGTTCTTCTAGGTAGCATCGTTTTCCCTACACAAATGATCATTAGTTAGTGGGTGTCACAAAGTGTGTACTATAAGCTTTCCCAATTTTCCAAGGTTACTCAGACTTCACCTTAGCACGTTTATGAATAATTGGCACATAAGTCTTCTCGTGAGCCTCTTCACACTTAAAATTTCATGGAGTTCAAGATGCATGACACTAGTTGTTGTTTCCTGGTGACTTGGGCTCCAAATGTGATATGTATTTCCATTGAGGCATTACATCGAGCACTTGGCTAGCACATTTCCATGGGAGCTCTTATGGACTTGAGGCACTGCCTCATGTACCCACATCTGGGTGGGGTTCCATAATACCACTTAGCTCACACTTTCAGCCCATTCCTAAAGGGTTTCGATGATGGGATTCACAACATAATACAATATGACCATGAATCGCATAAACCCATAAAGAATCACCATGAATCAAGGCTACACTTTTCATAATTGTAACACCCACTTTGAAGTAACAAAGGATAGGAATAGAATCATACCTCAACGATTGATGTGTGTTAAACGGATTAAGTGAACCCCGAAATCGAACCTGTGCAGATTTGTGTGCTTTGGGTGTTGTGTGCAAAAACTTGTTGTGTGCTGCGGGTGTCGTGTGGGTGAAGATGTGTGTGTTAATCAATGAGTTTTGGTGTGAGTGTGCGAGACAATCGTTGTTGGTTTTGTTCTTGGGAGTAAACCCTTTCTCGAGAGAGAGTTGGGAGATGTAAAAATAAGAAGAGGGAACTTACCTGGCGTTTTGGTGTGCGTTTTAGCCATAAATCCCGGGCACCCTGGCGTTAGCCAGGCGTTAGAGCTGAAATGCCCAGACCAACCTGGCATTAGCAGGGCGTTAGGGGCTTATCGCCTGGTACCTCCTGGCGTTAGCCAGGCGTTAGGGTCTTATCGCCCAGTGCCCCCAGGCTTTAGTCCCTCTTTCCGTCATGCTAGAACAATGCTCCTTTCACCCGAATGCACTCGCAAGCTCTTTAGTACCTATAATTATACGAAATACTTCTAGCTATGCTAAGATTTAACAAAGAATTGGGTTGCCTCCTAAAAAGCGCCTTAGTTAATGTCGTGGCACGATGATTACAACAAGTCAATAGGTTGCCTCCTATGAAGCGCCTGATTTAACGTCACGGCACAACGTAGAATCTCGCCTCACTCATCAGCGAGCACGACTTTGGTCTTATCACGATTTATGGTACCACCCCAATAGTGTTTGACTCTATGTCCATTCACTAAAAATTTTCTTTCGCCATGTATAGCTCGCAACTCAAGTGCACCATATGGGGTGACTCTCACTATCTCAAACGATCCTGACCATCTCGATTCAAGCTTTCTAGAAAACAGTCTAAGCCTAGAATTGAATAATATTACTTGTTGGCCTGGCTCAAAATGACGCGGATTTATATGTTTGTCATGCCATCTCTTGGTTTGTTCTTTGTAAAGTTTGGCATTTTCGTATGAGTGCAACCTGAACTCATCTAATTTATCCAACTGCAACAATTTTTTCTCACATGCGGCTTCAAGGTTCATGTTTAGCTTCATGATGGCCCAATACGCCTTGTGTTCAAGCTCTACGGGCAGATGACATGCCTTCCCATAGACCAGCTTGTACGGTGATGCCTCAATTGGTGTTTTGTCTGATGTTCTGTATGCCCATAATGCATCATCTAACTTAGCAGCCCAATCTTTTCTATTCACACTCACCGTTTTCTCTAATATTTGCTTGATTTCCCTGTTGGATACCTCTGCTTGTCCACTTGTTTGAGGATGACCTGATGTTGCAACTCGATGACGGACCCCATATTTAGCTAAAAGGTTATTCAACAACCGATTGCAAAAATGGGTTCCTTCATCACTAATCAAAGAACGTGGAGTACCAAATCTGGAGAATATACTCTTCTTCACAAACGCAGGGACAACAATGGCATCATTCGTCGGCAACGAAATTGCCTCCACCCATTTCGACACGTAGTCAACTACCAGCAAAATGTATTTATTTCCACTGGATGATGAGAATGGACCCATAAAGTCTATCCCCCATACATCAAAAATCTCTACCTCAAAGATATTATTCAAAGGAATCTCGTGATTCCTTGTTATCGTTCCTGTTTTCTGGCACTGGTCACACTTCTTAACAAATGCGTGGGCATCTTTGAATAGCGTTGGCCAAAAGAAACTAGATTGTAGCACTTTCGCTACTGTTCGATCGCCACCGTGATGGCCTTCATATGGTTATGCATGAAAATCATACAACAGCAGTTCCACTTCTATATCAAGAATACATTTCCTCATTAACTGATCACCGCATTTTGTTCTATAAAATGCAAGTTTTTAGAATTCCTAATTTGATTAAGGTGTCATGGTTGCATGGTAGTATCCGTGCATTTATCACTTTAAGACACACCTGGGTTTCAACCTTTATTTTCTTCTTGGGAAGCCTTTTATGGCGATTTGTGGCTCTATCCCGAATCCAAGAAGCCATGGACTCAACCCCACCAAGTTTGTGTATCACCTCTCTATAGTTGGGATGGCAGATTAAAAGATCTATAGGCTCCACTGGAACATTTGGTGCACCTAGAAAATTGCATATGGCCTTGGCCCAAAAAATCCACCAAGTGGCCACGAATTGGCACCAATCCTTCCTTGTCCTTAGGGTCAAACACTGCATAGAATTCCCGGAAAAATTTAAGGTTGATGTAACCACTGTGCCTGAACACGTAACCCAAACCCAACTCATGGATGCTCCGCCAAATCGCTGGGAATTTTGTTCTCAGGCTCCCTTCCTTAATGGCCCCTTTAGGGTGAACATGCTTGGGTTTTCAGCGTGCATACCATTTCCTGGTTTGTACTGGTATGCTGTTGAGACCATATTCCCGTTGACCAACGGGTTGTTGTCTCATAGCAGCAACAGCCGGTACTGCTTCCTCACCAGTCATACTGGAAGTAGCATCTCCCCCTTTTATTTTCTTCTGAGGTTGTGGGGGTTTTGCTTTGCTTTTCGATGGGGCCGAAAACATGGGTAGCATCGTTTTCCCTACACAAATGATCAGTAGTTAGTGGGTGTCACAAAGTGTGTACTATAAGCTTTCCCAATTTTCCAAGGTTACTCAGACTTCACCTTAGCACGTTTAGGAATAATTGACACATAAGGCTTCTCGTGAGCCTCTTCACACTTAAAATTTCATGGAGTTCAAGATGCATGACACTAGTTGTTGTTTCCTGGAGACTTGGGCTCCAAATGTGATATGTATTTCCATTGAGGCATTACATCGAGCACTTGGCTAGCACATTGCCATGGGAGCTCTTATGGACTTGAGGGACTGCCTCATGTACCCACATCTGGGTGGGGTTCCATAATACCACTTAGCTCACAATTTCAGCCCATTCCTAAAGGGTTTCGGGGATTTGGATTCACAACATAATACAGTATGACCATGAATCGCATAAACCCATAAAGAATCACCATGAATCAAGGCTACACTTTTCAGAATTGTAACACCCACGTTGCAGTAACAAAGGATAGGAATAGAATCATACCTCAACGATTGAAGTGTGTTAATCGGATTAAGTGAACCCCGAAATCGAACCTGTGAAAATTTGTGTGCTTTGGGTGTTGTGTGCAAAAACTTGTTGTGTGCTCATGTGTCGTGTGGGTGAAGATTTGTGTGTTAATCTATGAGTTTTGGTATGAGTATGCGAAACAATCGTTGTTGGTTATGTTCTTGGGAGTAAACCCTTACTCGAGAGAGAGTTGGGAGATGTAAAAATAAGAAGAGGGAACTTACCTGGCGTTTTGGTGTGCGTTTTAGCCATAAATCCTAGGCACCCTGGCGTTAGCCAGACGTTAGAGCTGAAATGCCTAGACCAACCTGGCATTAGCAGGGCGTTAGGGGCTTATCGCCTGGTACCTCCTGGCGTTAGCCAGGCGTTAGGGTCTTATCGCCCAGTACCCCCAGGCTTTAGTCCCTCTTTCCGTCATGGTAGAACAATGCTCCTTTCACCCGAATGCACTCGCAAGCTCGTTAGTACCTATAATTATACGAAATACTTCTAGCTATGCTAAGATTTAACTAAGCATTCGGCTGCCTCCTAAAAGCGCCTTAGTTAATGTCGTGGCACGATGATTACAACAAGTCAATAGGTTGCCTCCTATGAAGCGCCTGATTTAACAACACGACACAACGTAGAATCTCGCCTCACTCATCAGCGAGCACGACTTTGGTCTTATCACGATTTATGGTACCACCCCAATAGTGTTTGACTCCATGTCCATTCACTAAAAAGTTTCTTTCGCCATGTATAGCTCGCAACTCAAGTGCACCATATGGGGTGACTCTCACTATCTCAAACGGGCCTGACCATCTCGAATCAAGCTTTCCAGGAAACAGTCTAAGCCTAGAATTGAATAATAGTACTTGTTGGCCTGGCTCAAAATGACGCGGATTTATATGTTTGTCATGACATCTCTTGGTTTTTTCTTTGTAAAGTTTGGCATTTTCGTATGAGTGCAACCTGAACTCATCTAATTTATCCAACTGCAACAATCTTTTCTCACATGCGGCTTCAAGGTTCATGTTTAGCTTCTTGATGGCCCAATACGCCTTGTGTTCAAGCTCTACGGGCAGATGACATGCCTTCCCATAGACCATGTGATGCCTCAATTGGTGTTTTGTCTGTTGTTCTGTATGCCCATAATGCATCATCTAACTTAGCAGCCCAATCTTTTCTGTTCAAACTCACCGTTTTCTCTAATATTTGCTTGATTTCTCTGTTGGATACCTCTGCTTGTCCACTTGTTTGAGGATGACCTGATGTTGCAACTCGATGACGGACCCCATATTTAGCTAAAAGGTTATTCAACAACCGATTGCAAAAATGGGTTCCTTCATCACTAATCAAAGAACGTGGAGTACCAAATCTGGAGAATATACTCTTCTTCACAAACGCAGGGACAACAATGGCATCATTCGTCGGCAACGAAATTGCCTCCACCCATTTCGACACGTAGTCAACTACCAGCAAAATGTATTTATTTCCACTGGATGATGAGAATGGACCCATAAAGTCTATCCCCCATACATCAAAAATCTCTACCTCCAAGATATTATTCAAAGGAATCTCGTGATTCCTTGTTATCGTTCCTGTTTTCTGGCACTGGTCACACTTTTTAACAAATGCGTGGGCATCTTTGAATAGCGTTGGCCAAAAGAAACTAGATTGTAGCACTTTCGGTGTTGTTCGATCGCCACCATGATGGCCTTCATATGGTTATGCATGAAAATCATACAACACCAGTTCCACTTCTATATCAAGAATACATTTCCTCATTAACTGATCACCACATTTTTTGTACAGGTAGGGTTCATACCAGTAGTAAAATTTTACATCGCGTAAGAACCTGTTCCTTGCTTCAGATTCTATTTCGGAGGAAGTACCCCACTCACCAGATAATTCACATAATCGGCATACCATGAGGGAGGGTCTTGGATTATAGCAAAAAGTTGCTCATTAGGAAAGACTTCTTTTGTATCTCCACCCTCCTCAACACGATCATGATTTTCCAACCTTGACAGATTGTCAGCTACTTGGTTATCAGTGTCCTTTCGGTCTCTTATCTCCACATCAAATTCCTACAACAATTGAACCCAGCGCATCAATCTAGCTTTAGATTCTTTCTTTGTAAATAAATACCTGTTTGCTGCGTGATCTGTGTGGATAATAACTTTCGCTCCCACCAAGTATGCCCGAAGTTTTTCAAAGTCCCACACCACAGCTAACAACTCATTTTCAGTGGTGCTCTAATTCTGTTGTGTATCATCGAGGGTCTTACTCGCATAATAGATGGAATAAAACACCTTGTCTTTACTTTGTCCTAGCACTTCCCCAATTTCATGGTCATTTGCGTCACACATAAGTTCAAATGATACTGACCAATCAGGTGCAACAATTATGGGGGAATCTACCAATTTCATCTTGAGCTCCTCAAATGCCTTCATGCAGGGTGCATCAAAATTGAACTTGACATCTTTTTCCAGCAACCTGCACAACGGAGTAGAAATTTTAGAAAAATCTTTAATAAAGCGCCTATAAAATCCTGCGTGTCCCAAGAAACTCCGGTTGCCCTTCACTGAAATTGGTGGAGGTAGTTTTTCAACTGCCTCCACTTTCGCCTTATCAACTTCGATCCCACTTTTAGATACTCTATGACCCAAAATGATGCCTTCCTGCACCATAAAGTGACACTTATCCCAATTTAACACCAGATTCGTTTCTTCACAACGGGCCAACATCATGCTCAGATTTTTCAAACAATCATCATAAGATGACCCAAAGACTGTGAAGTCATCCATGAATACCTCTATGAATTTTTCCACCATGTCAGTGAAAATAGCCATCATGCATCTCTGGAAGGTGGTTGGTGCATTACAAAGACCAAATCGCATTCGCTTGAAAGCGAAGGTTCCATAAGGGCAAGTAAATGTGGTTTTATCCTGATCCTCTAGGCATATGACAATTTGATTGTAACCTGAGTACCCATCCAGGAAGAAATAATATTCATGCCCTGCTAATCTGTCCATCATTTTATCAATAATGGGAGTGGGCAATTATCCTTGCAGGTTGCTTTGTTGAGCCTTCGATAATCAATGCAAACTCTTCACCCCGTGACAGTGCGGGTAGGAATTAGCTCATTCTTCTCATTCTCAATCATGCTCATCCCTCCCTTTTTGGGCACACATTGAACCGGGCTTACCCAGTTGCTGTCGGAAATAGGGAAAATGAAACCTGCATCTAGTAATTTTATTACTTCTTTCTTCACCACTTCTTTCATGATGGGATTTAGCCTTCTTTGCTGCTCAACACTCGGGCGATGACCATCTTCCAAAAAGATTTTATGCATGCAAAATGATGGGCTGATTCCTTTAATATCTGCAATGGTCCACCAATCGCCTTTTTGTGCTCACGAAGTACCTTAAGCAACTTATGTTCTTGTATATTGGTCAGGCTGGATGAGATGATCATGGGCAATGTCTTAGAGTTCCCCAAATAAGCATAGCGCAAATGTGCTAGAAGAGGTTTGAGTTCCAGCTTTGGAGCCTCTTCAATAGATGGCTTAGGAGGGGTTAGAGTAACAGGCTTGTTCAACTCTTCAAATTTTCCTAGCCCGTGGAGGTGACTGCAAGATACTTCAAAAGCTTTCTCAATGTCTCCCCTTGTTCCATCCCCACAGTCTTCTTCATCCCCAACTAACACTTGCTCAAGAGGTTCAACAGGACTCATGTATGGAACCATTGACTCCGATTTACTTTCCACTACAGTAATCATGGATAGCTCTTCATAGTGGACAGGTAACTTGAGTGCCTTATAAACATTAAACACTTTCACTCGATCACCAACTCACATTGTCATCTTCCCTTCACACACATCGATGATACCTCGGCCCGTAGCTAGGAATGGACGCCCCAAAATAAATGGGACTTCCTGATCAAGCTCATAGTCCAAGATAATGAAATCATCTGGGAATATGAAGGAACCCACCTGAACCAGCACATCTTCTATTACTCCCTCAGAATGAGCAAAGGAGCGATCAGCCAATTGTAAAATCATTGTTGTTGGGCGTTGTTCACCCAACCCCAATTTCTTGAACACAGAGAGCGGCATCAAATTAATACTTTCCCCAAGATCGTACAAAGCTCACCCGACTGCATGCTTACCAATTGAGATTTGGATAGTAAAACTAGCCGGATCTTTTAATTTCTGAGGTAGATTGCTTTGAATTCTTGAGCTACCTTCCTCCGTGAGTGCCACGGTTTTGAACTCAGTCAGCCTCCATTTATTGGCCACAATGTCCTTGATGTATTCATCATATTTGGGCACCTCATGCAGAATGTCTACCAGTGGAATATTGATTTTTACCTGCTTCAAGAGGTCAAGAAACTTTTTGTATGCTGCATTATCTTTCACCTTTTTCAACCTTTGAGGGAGAGGGGGTGGCCTCTCAACAAATGGTGGGGGTTGCTCAGCCACCGCCTCCTTTTCTGGCTTATCTGATTCTTTCGGGTTGTTTGATGTTGATTCAATAGTGGTTGGTCTCTCATCAAAATACCTGCTTTATCTTCTTGGACTGGACTTCTTCCAATTGCTTCCCATTCCTCAATGATATAGCATTAACAAATGCTTTAGGATTAGCTTCAGTTTCACTTGGAAGAGCTCTTGTTGGTCGGGTATTTTGAGAACTGGCGAGTTGCCCCACTTGATGTTCTAAGCTTCTCATCGCTACAGTCTGAGCTTGGTGATCATCCATTATTTTCTGATTGAAATCAAGTTGGTCATTCATCATTCTCTTCATAATCTCCTCAAGGCTTGCTGATGGTTCAGCCTGAGGTGGTTTGTACCACTGTTGAGATGTTGGATGCTTGTAGTTATTCTGAGTGCTTTGATTTCCACCCCAAGAGAAGTTTGGGTGGTTTCTCTACTTGGGGTTATAGGTGTTTCCATATTGATTTGCTTGTCCCCTATTCGCATTACCCACAAAGCAGACAGACTCTGGATTGACTGGGCATAAATCACTCGAATGACCCTCTCCACAGACTTCACAAAATACCTGAATCTGTTGCACTGGTTGTGCATGTTGCACTGATTGTAATTGTTGCTCGTTAATGATCAGGTTCATCTGATTCACTTGGTTAGTCAATGTGGAAATCTGAGCTGACAATGCTGAAACCACATCTAGTTAAAGAATCCCTGGTGACTTTTGAACCACATTTCTCCCCATCTCACCTTGCCAGTCTGGATTACTTTTGGAGAATTTCTTCAGTAATGCAAATATTTCATCATAGTTCTTCTCCAACACCTAACCTCCGGCTACTGCATCTACCACAATTTTTGTTTGCGGATGGAGTCCCTCAATAAAAGTGTGAACTAACACCTCGTTTGTTTAATTATGATGAGGACAGTCTCTGAGTAGCCCCTTGAATCTTTCCCATGCTGAATATAACGATTCACCTATTTTCTGTCTAAAGGAGACTATCTCACTCCTGATCTTTGCATTCTTTCCTGACGGGAAGAACCTTGCCAGAAATTTTCTCGCTAAATCGTTCCATGTTGTGATGAAATTAGCTGGTTATGCCTTCAGCCAAACCCTTTGCTTCGCCCAATACGGAGAATGGGAAAAGCGTGAGCCTCACATAATCTGGCGTGACCCCGGTAGTGATATAAGTATCACTAATATCCAAGAAGTTCAGAATGTGTTGATGTGGGTCCTCGTGTGGAAGACCCAAAAACTGCCTGTTTGCAGGAAGTAGTTGGATCATGCTCTGTTTCAGCTCAAAGTGCCCAGTGATTCTGGGTTTCACGATGCTGGAGGTGACATTAACAATACTGGACATTGCCACCTCCTGAACAACCATGTGTTGTTCCTATGTCATGTTCACAGGAAATCGGATGAAGTACTGAATATTGTCTGTATCTCTTGCTTCTCGCAATCTCCTGTGAAAGGATCTCTCAGGTTAGGGGTCGAAGCTGTGAAGTCTATCCTGGCTTCTGACCCTACGCATTCACTTGAAGTTCCTGAGATTAGAGCAAAACTCACGTGACGTTAGACTCAATGAAATAAACAATTAAAGAAATAACTAAAAAGTAGTCTATATTCAAGTCCCCGGCAGCGGCGCCAAAAACTTGTTGGTTCCAAACACACACGCAAGTATATGTGGTCGTAACAAGTAATATAATGTTAGATCGAATGTCGAACCCACAGGGACTTGCGTAAACTACTTGCTGAATCACTCTAATTGTTATTTAATCGAGCCGAAATAAAATCCAGGAATGTAACTAATTTATACAATGATTCTATGAACTAACTAATTATCAAGTGACAAGAATATTGTTGTGTGTATTCAGTAGAGACATATATTCCAGGGTTGTGATCAATACACCACTCATATTGCATTCTAATTAACTCTCCCTTTTCATATAATTCACTCATGGTTTCTAATTAATCCATAACCGCTCGCATAGCCTTCTCCCGAAGTACTACTCGCCTATTCTCAATAGATTAACGCCTATATTCCTATGAAATTAATCTATTAGAACGCACTAAGATTATGATGTTTAATTAAGCACGGTGACTAGGTATATCCCTATCCTAACCACAAATTCGCTCACCTAAAGGGTTAAGAGCGCGCTCTCTTCAATTCTTCTCTAACCTATATACGGCTTACCCAAGCATAACATAGATAGTATATAGAACCTAAATGCTGGCCAAACAATTAAGTAATTAAACGCAGAATTGAAGAAACAACCATATATTGAGTGACCTATAATCAAGGTTAAGTTAATATCGAATAACAATATTCATGGCTAAACCACAACCCCAGAACAATGGGTGTTTATCCACTCATGCTAGAATATAACAATTGCATAAGTGTTGCATAAATGGAAAATACTAGAATAAGATGAAGAAAAATGATAATCTTTTGCTTCCTCAATGATCCTGTGTGTATCTTCTCTTCAATCCTCCTCCAAGTTGTGTTTTTGGGTCTATTTATATGTTTGGGATAAACCCTAAACGTGTAAGAGACTTCTATTCAAACCGGGAAACACTTCAAACCTTCAAAATACGGAATTGACCAGACCAGGGACCCCAGGCGTTAAGCCCCAAATGCTCAGCTAACGCCTGGGTAGGGCTGGCGTTTGGGCTCTAACGCCGAGCTAACGCTTGGGTAGGACTGGCGTTTGGGCTCTAACGCCTGGGTAGGGCTGGCGTTTGGGATCTAACGCCTGGGTGTGTCAGGCTTTAAGGCCAAAACGCCCGGCTATGGCCCGGGTCACTCCTTTTCGACTCTTGCGCATATTTTTGACGTTATACACCCATTTCGCTCGGCTTCCATCTCCAATTCACCTACACATGAAATAGACTCTATTATGCACATATGACGTGTATTTTTTTATCACAAAAGCACATAAAATATAAGGTACATAATACTTAAAACCATGAATTCTAGCCACGCATCAGCTGCATATTTAAATTGGGACTACGAAACGATATTCTGAGAGATCCCCCAGCACTGCATATTTATTTTTGGACTACAGACGTATTCCGGGAGACCCCTGTACTGCAAATTTATTTTGTTACTACAGACATATTCCAGCAGATCCCTCTGTACTGCATATTTATTTTGGGACTACAGACGTATTTCGGGAGATCCCCCTGTACTACATATTTAAATTGGGGACTACAGACGTATTTTCGGAGATCCCCCCTGTACTACATATTTACTTTGGGATTACAGACGTATTCCGGGAGATCCCCAAGCACTGCATATTTACTTTGGGACTACGGACGTATTCTGGGAGATCCTAGCACTGCATATTATTTTGGGACTATGTACGTATTCCGGAAGATCCTCTGTATTGTGTGATAAATTCGGAACTACGGGACGGGATCCCGGTAGATTTTATCAAAGGAACTATGTTTTAAAGACATTTATTTCAAAAGTATATTTGAAAACCATTCACCTTGAAAGAACTATGTTCGAAGAACATTTATTTGGAAAGTTTATATTCTTAAAGTAATTATCTTGAAAGAACTATGTTTGAAGGATATTTATTTGAAAAGTTTATATTCGAAGGAAGTATATTTCAAAAGAAATTCCCTTTTATAAGGATATTACCTTAAAGCTTTCAATATCGAAACTTGCGGGTGAAAGTTCACACTCGAAGATTTTGACCATTTTAATGGTATTTATGGATAAGGCCTGGTGTCAAGACTAATGCAGCATTGAGTTATTAGTTGTCTTTATTGTGTAATGATTTCCGGACTTGGTTGTGTTCCTGTCCATACTTTTGTGTATTATTATTATGTTCTGTCGTTAATTGTTGTATTTCTTTTCGCATTGTAGTTGTTATGTTGTAAACTATATTGTGTAGTCATTAGATAGGTCTCATGCCCTGTCATTCCTATATTTATGCCTGTTAATTTATTAGACCAGTGGGTCTCTTGACTAGTCCTCGTCACTACTTCACTGAGGTTAGTCTTGATACTTACTGAGCACCGTTATGGTGTGCTCATTCTACACTTCTGCACATTTTTGTGCAGATCCAGGTATTGATCGTTAGTAGCTGTTCGGATTCTTGCTAAGGAGACTCAAGGTAAACCAGTCGTTGAGTTCACAGGCTTCGGAGTCACCTTCCTATTCTGTATTTACAATGTTTTTACTTACTTCCAAATAATTGTATTAGAAGTTTTAGTAAACTTTATAAAGCTTATGACTTGTACTACCGGGTTTTGGGAAAATATGCATTGTATAAAGAATTCTTCATTTCAGAAGACTATTAGAATTTTATTTATTATTGTTGATATTCCATGAATATTAGGCTTACCTAGTCCTTAAGACTAGGTGCCATCACGATACCCAACAGAGGGAAATTTGGGTCGTGACAGGGAGACACCTATTACGTGCTCCGAAAAATCCGCGAGGTCACCTGCGGGAATCACTCCGGTGCCGATTCCCTAACTAAAAAGGTGATCAGAGCAGGTTACTATTGGGACAACATAGAAAGGGACACTAAAGAGTTCGCCCGAAAATGCGAAAAGTGTCAAAGATTTGCACCAATGATCCACCAACCCAGTGAACATCTACATTCAGTCTTATCCCCATGTCCGTTCATGAAATGAGGAATGGACATCGTCCGTCCCCTACCAACGGCGCCAGGTAAGGATAGATTATTTCTATTTATGACTGACTAAATCTCAAAATGGGTGGAAGCACAGGCCTACGAGAATATAAGAGAAAGAAAAGTCATCAACTTCATCTGGGATCACATCATGTGCCGATTAGAGATCCCCTCCGAGATAACTTGCGACAACGGGAAGCAGTTCATCGGAGGAAAAGTAATAATTTTTTTCGAGGATAACAAAATCAAAAGGATCCTATCGGCGCCCTACCACCCATGTGCAAATGGTCAGGCCGAGACCACAAACAAGACCATCATTCAAAACATGAAAAAGAAGTTAGAAAATGCGAAAGGAAAATGGAGAGAAATGTTGTCTGAAGTGCTATGGGCATATCAGACAACATCTGGATCGAGCATAGAAGAGATGCTGTTCTCTTTGGTATTATGGGTCTAAGGCTTTGATACCAGTCGAGGTAGGATAGCCAAGTACCAGATTCAGACATGCCACTGGGGACTCAAACAATGAGGCCATGACTACAACCCTCGAACTATTAGATGAAAAGCGAGAAGCTTCACTGGTCCGGATGGCCGCCCAAAAATAAAGGATCGAAATATACTATAACAGGAGAACAAACCTCCAACATTTCGGACTTGGGGACTTATTACTAAGAAAAGTAACCCTAAACACCTGCAACCCTAACAAGGGGAAGCTGCGGCCGAAATGGGAAGGACCGTACCGCTTCCTTGGAGTAATCGACAAAGGGTCCTACAAACTCGGGACCATTAAAGGGGAGCAACTTCCAAACAATTGGAGCCTATCAATGCTCAGGCGTTATTATTGCTAAGGTATAACTTTCTCGCTTTTCATTTTTTGCTTCACAATAATTTTTTACAGGTGACTGATGGAAGACATCGCAACACCCTCCAACTCGAAAGCCTTAGGTTTTAAAGCATGCATTGCGCTCTTTTTCCCTCATGTCGGATTTTATCCCAAATGGGTTTTAATGACGAGGTTTTTAACAAGGAAAAATCCATATTCTACCTAAGGAGAACTCACCAAGTATTCAAGGCTTCTATTCAATCAACCTCAAATACTGAGGGGCATCCCCCGGGAGATGACCTCCTCGAAGAAACGAAAATATGCCAAATTGGGTCTCGATAGGAGAACAATGTATAGGACCAAACGGTCGAATGAACCGTGTCCACATAGAATAATCGAACCCTCGATGGTGAAAAAATGTATACTTGTACCAAGTAATAGAAGGAGGATATTTTATCATCAAAGCACTTCGCGCGTCAAAGAAGTTTGCTATTTTCACAAGAAATGACCCCAGGGACAGAAATTTCCCAAACATTCGGGAATTGACACCAAAAACTCAAGGCCGTAAGACCTCAGGACAGACAACTTCAAGTTGATAAGCCCTCCATGAGGCACCAATATAATCCCTCTATGAGGCAATATCGCACTTGTAAGAGCTCAACGAGGCAATGTCAAATTGGTAAGACCTTAAACATGGCATAACCCCGACTTGGGAACTGTCCTCGACAGCCACCCCATTGAGTAATCAAAAACTCGAAGCCATAAGACCTCAAGGCCGGCAATTTCGAGCTCGTAAGCCCTCCATGAGGCAAAAATATAAGCCCTCCATGAGGTAATATCGCACTTGTAAACCCTCAACGAGGCAACGTCAAATTTGTAATACCTTAAAAAAGGCATAACCCCGACTCGGGAACTATCCTCAACAGTCACCCCATCAAATCATCAAAAACACGAATCCATAAGACCTCAGGGCCGGCAACTTCGAGCCCATAAGCCCTCTATGAGGCACCAATATAAGCCTTCCATGAGGCAATATCTCACTTGTAAGACCTCAACCAGTCAACGTCAAATTTGAAAGACCATAAAAAAGGCATAAGCCCGACTCGGGGACTATCCTCGACAGTCACCCCATCGAGTCATAAAAAACTCGAAGCCATAAGACCTCAGGGCCGGCAACTTCGCGCTCATAAGCCCTCCATGGGGCACTAATATAAGATCTCCATAAGGCAATATCACATTTGTAAGCCCTCAACGAGGCAAAGTCAAATTCGTAAGACGTTAAGAAAGCACAACCCTGACTCGGGGACTGTCCTCGGCGAGCACCCTATCGATTCATCAAAAGCTCGAAGCCATAAGACCTCAGGGCCGGCAACTTCGAGGTCATAAGCCCTCCATGAGGCATCAATGTAAGCCCTTCATGAGTCAATATCAACAACATAAGCCCTCATTGAGGCAATATCAACAGCATAAGCCCTCCAAAAAGCAATATCAACACTATAAGCCATCCATGAGATACTATAAACAATCTAAGACCTCGATGAGGCAACACCATAAGACCTGAAGGGTTGCAACCTCGAGCTCATAATCCCTCCATGAGGCACCAATATAAGCCCTCCATGAGGCAATATCGCACTTTTAAGCCCTCAACAAGGAAACGTCAAATTTGTAAGACCTTAAAAAAGGCATAACCCCGACTCGGGGACTGTCCTCGACCGTCACCCCATCGAGTCATCAAAAACTCAAACCCATAAGACCTCAGGGCCGGCAACTTTGAGCTCATAAGACCGCCATGAGGCACCAATATAAGCCCTCCATGAGGCAATATCGCAATTGAAAGCCCTCAACGAGGAAACGTCAAATTTGTAAGACCTTAAAAAAAGCATAACCCTAACTCGGAGACTGTCCTCGAAATTCACCCCATCGGTTCATCAAAAACACGAATCCATAAGACCTCAAGGCAGGCATTTTCGAGCTCATAAGCCCTCCATGAGTCACCAATGTAAGCCCTCCATGAGGCAATATCAACAGCATAATCCCTCCACAAGGCAATATCAACACTATAAGCCCTGCATGAGGTAATATAAAATATCTAATACCTCGAAGAGGTAACACCAAAAAGATTTCTATTTTCACAAAGAATGGCTCTGAAGCAAAAAACTTTCGATGTCTCGGGGACTGTCATCGACAGTCACCCCATCGAGTCATCAAATGCTCGAAGCCATAAGACCTCAAGGATGGCAACCTCGAGCTCATAAGCCCTCCATGAGGCACCAATATAAGCCCTCCATGAGGCAATATCGCACTTGTAAGCCCTAAACAAGGCATCGTCAAATTTATAAGACCATAAAAAAAGAATAACCCCGACTCGAGGATTGTCCTCGATAGTCACCCCATCGAGTCATCAAAAACTCGAATCCATAAGACCTTAGGGCCGGCAACTTCGAGCTCATAAGCCCTCCATGAGGCACCAATATAATCCCTCCATGAGGCAATATCGCACTTTTAAGCCCTCAACAAGGAAACGTCAAATTTGTAAGACCTTAAAAAAGGCATAACCCTGACTCGGGGACTGTCCTCGACCGTCACCCCATCGAGTCATCAAAAACTCAAATCCATAAGACCTCAGGGCCGGCACCTTTGAGCTCATAAGACCGCCATGAGGCACCAATATAAGCCCTCCATGAGGAAATATCGCACTTGTAATCCCTCAAGGAGGCAACGTCAAATTTGTAAGACCTTAAAAACGTCATAACCCCAACTCGGGGACTATCCTCGACAGTCACCCCATCGAGTCATCAAAAACTCGAAGCCATAAGACCTCAGGGCCGGCAACTTAGAGCTCATAAGCCCTCCATGAAGCACCAATATAAGCCCTCCATGAGGCAATATCGCAATTGAAAGCCCTCAACGAGGAAACGTCAAATTTGTAAGACCTTAAAAAAGGCATAACCCTAACTCGGAGACTGTCCTCGAAAGTCACCCCATCGGGTCATCAAAAACACGAATCCATAAGACCTCAAGGCAGGCATTTTCGAGCTCATAAGCCCTCCATGAGTCACCAATGTAAGCCCTCCGTGAGGCAATATCAACAGCATAGTCCCTCCACAAGGCAATATCAACACTATAAGCCCTGCATGAGGTAATATAAAATATCTAAGACCTCGAAGAGGTAACACCAAAAAGATTTCTATTTTCACAAAGAATGGCTCTGAAGCAAAAAACTTTCGATGTCTCGGGGACTGTCATCGACAGTCACCCCATCGAGTCATCAAATGCTCGAAGCCATAAGACCTCAAGGATGGCAACCTCGAGCTCATAAGCCCTCCATGAGGCACCAATATAAGCCCTCCATGAGGCAATATCGCACTTGTAAGCCCTAAACAAGGCATCGTCAAATTTATAAGACCATAAAAAAAGCATAACCCCGACTCGGGGATTGTCCTCGATAGTCACCCCATCGAGTCATCAAAAACTCGAATCCATAAGACCTCAGGGCCGGCAACTTCGAGCTCATAAGCCCTCCATGAGGCACCAATATAAGCCCTCCGTGAGGCAGTATCGCACTTGTAAGCCTTCAACGATGCAACGTCAAATTTGTAAGACCTTAAAAAAGGCATAACCTCGACTCGGGGACTGTCCTCGACAGTCACCCCATCGAGTCATCAAAAACTCGAAGCCATAAGACCTCAAGGCCGGCAACTTCGAGCTCATAAGCCCACCATGAGGCACCAATATAAGCCCTCCATGAGGCAATATCGCACTTGTAAGCCCTAAACGAGGCAACATCAAATTTGTAAGACCTTAAAAAAGGCATAACCCTGACTCGGGGGCTGTCCTCGAAAGTCACCATATCGAGTCATCAAAAACTCGAATCCATAAGACCTCATGGCAGGCAACTTCGAGCTCACAAGCCCTCCATGAGGCACCAATATAAGCCCTCCATGAGGAAATATCTCACTTGTAAGCCCTCAACGAGGAAACGTCAAATTCGTAAGACCTTAAAAAAGGCATAACCCCTCGGGGCTGTCCTTGACAAGCAACTTCTCGAGTCATCAAAAACTCGAAGCCATAAAACCTCAGGGCCGGCAACTTCGAGCTCATAAGCCCTCCATGAGGCACCAATGTAAGCCCTCCATGAGGCAATATCAAAAGCATAATCTCTCCATGACGCATTACCAACACTATAAGCCCTCCATGAGGCAATATCAACATTATAAAACCTCGATGAGGTAACATAAACAATCTAAGACCTCGATGAGGCAACACCACAAAGATTTCTATTTTCACAAAGAACGACTCCAAAGCCAAAAACTTCCGATGTCTCGAGGACTGTCCTCGACAGTCACCCCATCGAGTTATCAAAAACTCGAAGCCATAAGACCTCAGGGCAGGAATCTTCGAGCTCATAAACCCTCCATGTGGCACCAATATAAGCCCTTTTATGGGGCAATATCACATTTCTAATCCCTTAATTAGGCAACGTCAAATTCGTAAGACCTTAAAAAAGGCATAACCCTGACTCGGGGACTGTCTTCCGCAAGCACCCTATCGAGTCATCAAAAACTCGAAGCCATAATCCGTCAGGGCCGACAACTTCGAGCTCATAAGCCCTCAATGAGGCACCAATGTAAGCCCTCCATGAGGCAATATAACCAGCATAATCCCTCCATGAGGCAATATCAACAGTATAAGCCCTCCATAAGGCAATATCAACACTATAACCCTCCATGAGGTAGTATAAAAAATCTAAGACCTCGATGAGGCAACACCAAAAAGATTGCTATTTTCACAAAGAACGTATCCAAAGCCAAAAACTTTTGACGTCTCGGGGACTGTCCTCGACAGTCATCCCATTGAGTCATCAAAAACTAGAAGCCATAAGACCTCAAGGTTGGCAGCCTCTAGCTCATAAGCCCTCCATGAGACACCAATATAAGCCCTCCATGACGCAATATAGCACTTGTACGCCCTCAACAAGACAATGTAAAATTTGTAAGACCTTTAAAAAGGCGTAACCCCGACTCGGGGACTATCCTCGACAGTCACCCCATTGAGTCATCAAAAACTCTAAGCCATAAGAGCTCAGGGCAGGAAACTTCTACCTCATAATCCCTACATGAGGAACAAATATAAGCCTTCCATTAGGCAGTATCGCACTTGTAAGCCCTCAACGAGACAACGTCAAATTTGTAAGACCTTAAAAAAGGCATAACCCCGACTTGGGGACTGTCCTCGACAGTCACCCCATCGAGTCATCGAAAACTCGAAGCCATTTGACCTTAGGGCTGGCAACATCGAGCTCATAAGACCTCCATAAGGCACCAATATAAGCCCTCTATGAGGAAATATCGCACTTGTAAGATCTCAACGAGGCAACGTCAAAATTGTAAGACCTTAACAAAGGCATAACCATGACTCAGCGACTGTCCTCGGCAAGCACCCTATCGAGTCATAATAAACGCGAAGCCATAAGCCCTCAAGGCCGGCAACTTCGAGCTCATAAGCCCTCTGTGAGGCACAAATGTAAGCCCTCCATGAGGCAATATCAACAGCATAATCCCTCCATGAGGCAATATCAACAGTATAAGCCCTCTATAAGGCAATATCAACACTATAACCCTCCATGAGGTAATATAAACAATCTAAAACCTCGATGAGGCAACACCAAAAAGATTGCTATTTTCACAAAGAACAGATCCAAAGCCAAAAACTTTTGACGTCTCGGGGACTGTCCTCGACAGTCATCCCATTGAGTCATCAAAAACTCAAAGCCATAAGACCTCAAGGTTGGCAACCTCGAGCTCATAAGCCCTCCATGAGGCACTAATATAATCCCTCAATGAGGCAATATCGCACTTGTAACCCCTCAATAAGGCAACGTAAAATTTGTATGACCTTTAAAAAGGCATAACCCCGACTCGGGGACTATCCTCGACAGTCACCCAATCGAGTAATAAAAAACTCTAAGCCATAAGACCTCAGGGCTGGAAACTTCTACCTTATAATCCCTACATGAGGCACCAATATAATCATTTCACTAGGCAGTATCGCACTTGTAAGCCCTAAACGAGACAATGTCAAATTTGTGTGACCTTAAAAAAGGCATAACCCCGACTTGGGGACTGTCCTCGACAGTCACCCCATCGAGTCATCAAAAAATCGAAGCCATTTGACCTCAGGGCCGGCAACTTCGAGCTCATAATCCCTCCATTAGGCACCAATATAAGCCCTCTATGAGGAAATATCGCACTTGTAAGACCTTAACGAGGCAACGTGAAAATTGTAAGAGCATAACAAAGGCATAACCCTGACTCAGCGACTGTCCTCGACAGTCACCCCATCGAGTCATCAAAAACTTGTAGCCATAAGACCTCAGGGCCGACAACTTCAAGCTCATAAGCCCTCCATGAGGCACCAATCTAAGCCCTCCATGAGGAAATATCGCACTTGTAATCCCTCTACGAAGCAATGTCAAATTTGTAAGACCTTAAAAAGGCATAACCCCGACTCGGGGGCTGTCCTCGACAAGCACCCTATCGAGTCATCAAAAACTCGAATCCATAAGACCTCAGGGCCGGCAACTTCGAGCTCATAAGCCCTCCATGAGGCACCAATGTAAGCCCTCCATGAGGCAATATCAACAGCATAAGCCCTCCATGAGGCAATATCAACAGTATAAGCCCTCCATAAGGCAATATCAACAATATAACCCTCCTTAAGGTAATATAAACAATCTAAGACCTCGATGAGGCAACACCAAAAAAATTGCTATTTTCACAAAGAACGGATCCAAACCCAAAAACTTTTGACGTCTCGGGGACTGTCCTCGAAAGTCATCCCATCAAGTCATCCCATCAAGTCATCAAAAACTTCAAGCCATAAGACTTCAAGGTTGGCAACCTCGAGCTCATAAGCCCTCCATGATGCACCAACATAAGCCCTCCATGATGCAATATCGCACTAGTAAGCCCTCAAAAAGTCAACGTAAAATTTGTAAGACCGTTAAAAAGGCATAACCCCGACTCGGGGACTATCCTCGATAGTCACCCCATCGAGTCATCAAAACCTCTAAGCCATAAGACCTCAGGGCTGGAAACTTCTACCTCATAATACCTACACGAGGCACCAATATAAGCTTTCTATTAGGCAGTATCGCACTTGTAAGCCATCAACGAGACAACGTCAAATTTGTAAGACCTTAAAAAAGGCATAACCCCGACTTGGGGACTTTCCTCGACAGTCAACCCATCGAGTCATCAAAAACTCGAAGCCATAAGACCTCAGGGCTGGCAACTTCGAGCTCATAATCCCTCCATAAGGCACCAATATAAGCCCTCTGTGAGGAAATATCGCACTTGTAAGACCTCAACGAGGAAACGTCAAAATTGTAAGACCTTAACAAAGGCATAACCCTGACTCAGCGACTGTCCTCGACATTCACCCATCGAGTCATCAAAACCACGAATCCATAAGACCTCAGGGCCGACAACTTCGAGCTCATAAGCCCTCCATGAGGCACCAATATAAGCCCTCCATGAGGAAATATCGCACTTGTAATCCCTTTACGAGGAAATGTCAAATTTGTAAGACCTTAAAAAAGGCATAACCCCGACTCAGGGGCTGTCCTCGACAAGCACCCTATCGAGTCATCAAAAACTCGAAGCCATAAGACCTCAGGGCTGGCAACTTTGAGCTCATAAGCCCTCCACGAGGCACCAATGTAAGCCCTCCATGAGGCAATATCAACAGCATAATCCCTCCATGAGGCAATATCAATAGTATAAGCCCTCCATAAGGAAATATCAACAGTATAACCCTCCATGAGGTAATATAAACAATCTAAGACCTCGACGAGGCAACACCAAAAAGATTGCTATTTTCACAAAAAACGGATCCAAAGCCAAAAACGTTTGTTGTCTCGGGGACTGTCCTCGACAGTCATCCCATCGAGTCATAAAAAACTCGAAGCCATAAGACCTCAAGGTTGGCAACCTCGAGCTCATAATCCATCCATGAAGCACCAATATAAGCTCTCCAAGCCATATCGCACTTGTAAGCCCTCAACAAGGCAATGTCAAATTTGTAAGACCTTTAAAAAGGTATAACCTCGACTCGGGGACTGTCCTCGACAGTCACTCCATCGAGTCATCAAAAACTCGAAGCCATAAGACCTCAGGGCCAGCAACTTCGACCTCATAAGCCCTCCATGAGGCACCAATATAAGCCTTTCAATAGGCAGTATCGCACTTGTAAGCCCTCAACGAGGAAACATCAAATTTTTAAGACCTTAAAAAAGGCATAACCCCGACTCGGGGATTGTCCTCAGCAGTTACCTCATCAAGTCATCAAAAGCTCGAAGCACCTTGTCCTCAGGGCCGGCAACTTCGAGCTCATAAGCCCTCCATGAGTCACCAATATAAGCCCTCCATGAGGAAATAACGCACTTGTAAGCCTTCAACAAGGCAACGTCAAAATTGTAAGACCTTAAAAAAGGCGTAACCCTGACTCGGGGACTTTCCTTGACAGTCACCCCATCCAGTCATCAAAAATTCAAAGCCATAAGATCTCAGGGCCGATAACTTCGAGCTAATAAGCCCTCCATGAGACACCAATATTAGCCCTCCATGAGCAAATATCGCACTCGGAAGCCTTCAACGAGGCAACACCAAATTTGTAAGACCTTAAAAAAGGCATAACCCCGGCTCGGGGGCTGTCCTCGACAAGAACCCTATCGAGTCATCAAAAACTCGAAGCCATAAGAACTCAGGGCCGGCAATTTCGAGCTCATAAGCCCTCCATGAGGCACCAATGTAAGCCCTCCATGAGGCATATATCAACAACATAATCCCTCCATGAGGCAATATCAACATTATAAGCCCTCCATAAGGCAATATCAACACTATAACCCTCCATGAGGTAATATAAACAATCTAAGACCTCGACGAGGCAACACCAAAAAGATTGTTATTTTTACAAAGAACGGATCCAAAGCCAAAAAATTTTGACGACTCGGGGACTGTCCTCGACAGTCATCCCATCGAGTCATCAAAAACACGAAGCCATAAGACCTCAAGGTTGGCAACCTCGAGCTCATAAGCCCTTCATGAGGCACCAATATAAGCCCTCCATGAGGCAATATCGCACTTGTAAGCCCTCAACAAGGCAACGTAAAATTTGTAAGACCTTTAAAAAGGCTTAACCCCGACTCGGGGACTATCCTCGACAGTCAGCCCATCGAGTCATCAAAAACTCTAAGCCATAAGACCTCAGGACTGGAAACTTCTACCTCATAATCCCTACATGACGCACCAATATAAGCTTACTATTAGGCAGTATCGCACTTGTAAGCCCTCAAGGAGACAACGTCAAATTTGTAAGACCTTAAAAAAGGCATAACCCCGACTTGGGGACTGTCCTCGAATGTCACCCCATCGAGTCATCAAAAACTCGAAGCCATTTGACCTCAGGGCCGGCAACTTCGAGCTCATAATCCCTCCATAAGGCACCAATATAAGCCCTCTACGAGGAAATATCGCACTTGTAAGACCTCAACGAGGCAACGTCAAACTTTTAAGACCTTAACAAAGGCATAACCCTGACTCAGCGACTGTCCTCGACACTCACCCCATCGAGTCATCAAAAACTCGAAGCCGTAAGACCTCAGGGCCGTCAACTTCGAGCTCATAAGCCCTTCATGAGGCACCAATATAAGCCCTCCATGAGGAAATATCGCACTTGTAATCCCTTTACGAGGCAATGTCAAACTTGTAAGTCCTTAAAAAAGGCATAACCCCGACTCAGGGGATGTCCTCGACAAGCACCCTATCGAGTCATCAAAAACACGAAGCCATAAGATCTCAGGGCCGGCAACTTCGAGCTCATAAGCCCTCCATGAGGCACTAATGTAAGCCCTCCATGAGGCAATATCAACATCATAATCCCTCCATGAGGCAATATAAACAGTATAAGCCCTCCATAAGGCAATATCAACACTATAACCCTCCATGAGGTAGTATAAACAATCTAAGACCTCGATGAGGCAACACCAAAAAGATTGATATTTTCACAAAGAACGGATCCAAAGCCAAAAACTTTTGACGTCTCGGGGACTGTCCTTGACAGTCATCCCATCGAGTCATCTAAAACTCGAAGCCATAAGACCTCAAGGTTGGCAACGTCGAGCTCATAATCCATCCATGAAGCACCAATATAAGCCCTCCAAGCCATATCGCACTTGTAAGCCCTCAACAAGGCAATGTCAAATTTGTAAGACCTTTAAAAAGATATAACCTCGACTCGGGGACTGTCCTCGACAGTCACCCCATCGAGTCATCAAAAACTCAAAGCCATAAGACCTCAGGGCCAGCAACTTCGACCACATAAGCCCTCCATGAGGCACCAATATAAACCTTCCATTAGGCAGTATCGCACTTGTAAGCCCTCAACAAGGCAATGTCAAATTTGTAAGACCTTTAAAAAGATATAACCTCGACTCGGGGACTGTCCTCGACAGTCACCCCATCGAGTCATCAAAAACTCAAAGCCATAAGACCTCAGGGCCAGCAACTTCGACCACATAAGCCCTCCATGAGGCACAATTATAAGCCTTTCAATAGGCAGTATCGCACTTGTAAGCACTCCATGAGGTAATATAAACAATCTAAGACCTCGACGAGGCAACACCAAAAAGATTGTTATTTTCACAAAGAACGGATCCAAAGCCAAAAACTTTTGACGTCTCGGGGACTGTCCTCGACAGTCATCCCATCGAGTCATCAAAAACTCGAAGCCATAAGCCTCAAGGTTGGCAACCTCGAGCTCATAAGCCCTCCAGGAGGCACCAATATAAGCCCTCCATGAGGCAATATCGTACTTGTAAGCCCGCAACAAGTCAACGTAAAATTTGTAAGACCTTTAAAAAGGCATAACCCCGACTCGGGGACTATCCTCAACAGTCACCCCATCAAGTCATCAAAAATTATAAGCCATAAGACCTCAGGGTTGGAAACTTCTACCTCATAATCCCTCCATGAGGCACCAATATAAACCTTCCATTAGGCAGTATCGCACTTGTAAGCCATCAACGAGACAACGTCAAATTTGTAAGACCTTAAAAAAGGCATAACCCCGACTTGGAGACTGTCCTCGACAGTCACCCCATCGAGTCATCAAAAACTCGAAGCCATTGAACCTCAGGGCTGGCAACTTCGAGCTCATAAGCCCTCCATAAGGCACCAATATAAGCCCTCTATGAGGAAATATCGCACTTGTAAGACCTCAACGAGGCAACGTCAAATTGTAAGACCTTAACAAAGGCATAACCCTGACTCAGCGACTGTCCTCGACATTCACCCCATCGATTAATCAAAAACTCGAAGCCATAAGACCTCAGGGCCGACAACTTCGAGCTCATAAGCCCTCCATGAGGCACCAATATAAGCCTTCCATTAGGAAATATCGCACTTTTAAGCCCTCAACGAGACAACGTCAAATTTGTAAGACCTTAAAAAAGGCATAACCCCGACTTGGGGACTGTCCTTGACAGTCACCCCATCGAGTCATCAAAAACTCGAAGCCATTTGACCTCAGGGCCGGCAACTTCGAGCTCATAAGCCCTCCATAAGGCACCAATATAAGCCCTCTATGATGAAATATCGCACTTGTAAGACCTCAACGAGGCAACGTCAAATTGTAAGACCTTAAGAAAGGCATAACCCTGACTCAGCGATTGTCCTCGACAGTCACCCCATCGAGTCATCAAAAACTCGAAGCCATAAGACCTCAGGGCCGACAACTTCGAGCTCATAAGCCCTCCATGAGGCACCAATATAAGCCCTCCATGAGGAAATATCGCACTTGTAATCCCTCTATGAGGCAATGTCAAATTTGTAAGACCTTAAAAAAGGCATAACACCGACTCGGGGGCTGTCCTCAACAAGCACCCTATCGAGTCATCAAAAACTCGAAGCCATAAGACCTCAGGGCCGGCAACTTCGAGCCCATAAGACCTCCATGAGGCACCAATGTAAGCCCTTCGTGAGGCAATATCAACAGCATAATCCCTCCATCAGGCAATATCAACAGTATAAGCCCTCCGTAAGGCAATATCAACACTATAACCCTCACTGAGGTAATATAAACAATCTAAGACCTCGATTAGGCAACACCAAAAAGATTGTTATTTTCACAAAGAACGGATCAAAAGCCAAAAACTTTTGACGTCTCGGGGACTGTCCTCGATAGTTATCCCATCGAGTCATCAAAAATTCGAAGCCATAAGACCTCAAGGTTGGCAACCTCGAGCTCATAAGCCCTCCATGAGGCACCAATATAAGCCCTCCATGAGGCACCAATATAAGCCCTCCATGAGGCAATATCGCACTTCTAAGCCCTCAACAAGGCAACGTAAAATTTGTAAGACCTTTAAAAAGGCATAACCCTGACTCGGGGACTATCCTCGACAGTCACCCCATCGAGTCATCAAAAATTCTAAGCCATAAGACCTCGGGGTTGGAAACTTCTACCGCCTAATCCCTCCATGAGGCACCAATATAAGCCTTCCATTAGGCAATATCGCACTTTTAAGCCCTTAACGAGACAACGTCAAATATGTAAGACCTTAAAAAAGGCATAACCCCGACTTGGGGACTGTCCTCGATAGTCACCCCATCGAGGCATCAAAAACTCGAAGCCATAAGACCTCAGGGCCGGCAACTTTGAGCTTATAAGCTCTCCATGAGGCACCAGTACAAGACCGCCATGAGGCAATATCACACTTGTAAGCCCTTAACGAGGCAACGTCAAATTCGTAAGACCTTAAAAAAGTCAAAACCCCAACTCGGGGACTGCCTTCGACAGTCACCCTATTGAGCCATCTAAAACTCGATGTCATAAGACCTCAGGGACGGCAACTTCGAGCTCATAAGCCCTCTATGAGGAACTAATGTAAGCCCTCCATGAGGCACCAATATAAACCCTCCATGAGGCCCCGATGTAAGCCCTCCATGAGGCAATATCAACAGCATAATCCCTCCACAAGGCAATATCAACACTATAAGCCCTCCATGAGGCAATATCAAAACTATAAGACCTCGATGAGGTAATATAAACAGTCTAAGACCTCAATGAGGCAACACCTAAAAGATTGCTATTTTCACAAAGAACGGCTCCAAAGCTAAAAACTTTGGATGTCTCGGGGACTATCCTCAACAGTCACCCCATCGAGTCATCAAAAACTCGAAGCCATAAGACCTCAGGGCCGGCAACTTCGAGCTCATATGCCCTCCACGAGGCACAAATATAAGCCCTCCATGAGGTAATATAAACAATCTAAGACCTCGATGAGGCAACACAAAAAAGATTTCTAATTTCACAAAGAACGGCTCCAAAGCTAAAAACTTTGGATGTCTCGGGGACTATCCTCAACAGTCACCCCATCGAGTCATCAAAAACTCGAAGCCATAAGACCTCAGGGCCGGCAACTTCGAGCTCATATGCCCTCCACGAGGCACAAATATAAGCCCTCCATAAGGAAATATCGCACTTGTAAGCCCTCAATGAGGAAACGTCAAATTTGTAAGACCTTAAAAAAGGCATAACACCGACTTGGGGACTGTCCTCGACAAGAAACCTATGGATTCATCAAAAACTCGAAGCCATAAGACCTCAAGGTCGGCAACTTCGAGCATATAAGCCCTCCATGAGGCACCAATGTAAGCCCTCCATGAGGCAATATCAATTACATAAGCCCTCCATGACGCAATATCATTAGCATAAGCCCTCCACAAGGCAATATCAACACTATAAGCCCTCCATGAGGTAATATAAACAATCTAAGACCTCGATGAGGCAACACAAAAAAGATTTCTATTTTCACAAAGAACGGCTCCAAAGCCAAAAACTTTTGATGTCTCGGGGACTATCCTTGACAGTCACCCCATCGAGTCATCAAAAACACGAAGCCATAAGACCTCAAGGTTGGCAACCTCGAGCTCATAAGCCCTCCATGAGGCACCAATATAAGCCCTCCATGTGGCAATATCGCACTTGCAAGCCCTGAAACAAGGAACCGTTAAATTTGTAAGACCTTAAAAAAGCCATAACCCCAACTCGGGGACTGTCCTCGACACTCATCCCATCGAGTCATCAAAATTTCGAAGCCATAAGACCTCAAGGCCGGAAACTTCGAGCTCATAAGCCCTCCATGAGGAACCAATATAAGCCTTTCATGAGGCAATATCGCACGTGTAAGCCCTAACCAAGAGGAAACATCAAATTTGTAAGACCTTAATAAAGGCATAACCCCGACTCAGGGACTGTCCTCGACAGTCACCCCATCGATTCATCAAAACCTCGAAGCCGTAAGACCTCATGGGTGGCAACTTTTAGCTCATATGCCCTCCACGAGGAACCAATATAAGCCCTTCATGAGGAAATATCGCACTTGTAAGCCTTCAATGAGGAAACGTCAAATTTGTAAGACCTTAAAAAAGGCATAACACCGACTTGGGGACTGTCCTCGACAAGAACCCTATGGATTCATCAAAAACTCGAAGCCATAATACCTCACGGCCTGCAACTTCGAGCTCATAATCCCTCTATGAGGCACCAATATAATCCCTCCATAAGGAAATATCGCACTTGTAAGCCCTCAACGAGGCAACGTCAAATTTGTAAGACCTTAAAAAAGGCATAACCCCTTGGGGCTGTCCTCGACAAGAAACCTATCGAGTCATCAAAAACTCGAAGCCATAAGACCTCAGGGTCGGAAACTTCGAGCTCATAAGCCCTCCATGAGGCACCAATGTAAGCCCTCCATGAGGCACCAATGTAAGACCTTCGTGAGGCAATATCAACAGCATAATCTCTCCATGAGGCATTATCAACACCATATGCCCTCCACAAGGCAATATAAATACTATAAGCCCTCCATGAGGTAATATAAAAAATCTAAGTCCTCAATGAGGAAACACCAAAAAGTTTGCTATTTTCACAAAGAACGGCTCCAAATCCAAAAACTCAAAGCCCTAAGAATTCAGGGCCGACAACTTCAAGCTGATAAGCCCTCCATGAGGCACCAATGTAAGCCCTCCACAAGGCAACATCAAAACTGTAAGACCTCAAGCAACGCATGAATTGTATGACCTCCATGAGGCAATTTCAAATTTGTAAGACCTCAAGAAAGACATGAACAAATTTGTAAGACCTTAAAAGGGCATAATCCCGATATCAAAGTCAAGGATATATATTAGAACTTGTAATACCCCTAAGAGGCATACCCTCGATATAGACGCCGAGACTGTTTCACTCGAGGACTAAAAGGCTGCGGCCAAATACAATGACCATCGTCATAAGGCTCCGGCCAAACTAACGCAACTCGGAGACGTCCGACTATTGCCATGAAATCACAGGCCTCCAATTACTTCAAAAGAACTTTGAAAAGAACCGGTTAAAGGTCGTACCGACCTAACACGTAAGAGCCCAAGTCACTAGCTACATTAAAGGTTGTACCGACCTAAACCGTAAGAGCCCAAGTTGCCAGCTACATTAAAGTTCGTACCGACCCAATGCGTAAGATCCTAAGCGCCAGCCTAAAAAGCCTCAGGGCCGATATAAAAACCTAAGCATCGATGAGCTCGATCGAAACCCGACTCGAAGACTGAGCCCTAAACGGTTAACTAAAAGCGACTCAGGGATAAAATGCGTAAGAGCCCAACTCGCCAGCCACATCAAAGGTCGTACTGACCCAATGCGTAAGAGCCCACGGGCCAGCCTAAAAAAGCCTCAGGTCCAATTTATAACCCCAAGGGTTTTATTTCAAAGTCCAATTCATCGGGATAATTATCGACAAGCAAATCAGAAATACCAAAGAATTTTTCATATATTTATTACAAATATACATTTACAATGCTCCCACAAGAGTTTTGCACAAAGGGCAAGAAAGGAAAGTCTATTCCACTTTCGGGGCCAGCTTCCTCGACGGCCCCTTGGACCAGATCCCACGGTGGCCTTCAAGCATCAAAATCTACTCCAATAGATAAGGAAAAAACAAGGAGTAACTAAAGTCCTTTTATATATGATAGAGGCTCACAAATCTTATTTATAAAGCTCAAAGTCAAGGCCCTTACACAGTGAAAATGAACAAATGAAAACCTAATCTATCCTTAGGGGTGCCTCCAACGGCTCCCTCGAAGGTTATGCCTTCAGCATCTTGGTCATCGGACCTTAGGTCTTCAACGGCCTCTCCCCTCGGGGACATCGCCTTCATCTTCATCATCTTCTGAGCCACTGCTCGAATCCTCTTTGGAAGCAATCAGGGCCGCTGATTCTTCTTCTAGGGTCTTCACCCTTTCGATCTCAGTAGATAGATCGAGAACCCCTGCATGTATATCCTTGATAGCCTGCCTCTGAGACCTTAATCAGGCATGTTCCAAGGCTCGGGCAAGCTTAGGCTCAGCCTCTTGAGATGCTTTCCTGGCCTAGGCATTTGCAGCAGTAGCATCGTCTTTGTACGAGGATATGAGCACATTGGCTTCAGCCTTATTCGAAGATAGCGCGGTGACCAATTCAGCATAGAGGTCCTTATACTTACTACTCTCTGCCATTGCATCCAGAAGACGATGCTCCGTCAAAGATAACTTCCCTTGAAGGGTATCTCTCTCCAAGGTTACCTCGCTCACACACTAATTAAGTCTAAGGATCACGGCATCCCTTGCTCTGAACCCTTCCCGCATCAGGGCATTTTTCTCCTTAAGATGAAAATATCATCCTGAAAGTATTAAGTGCTGAGATCGGGCAGGAACAAAAATGAAACATACAGAAACTATGTTAACCTGCTCGTAAAGATCGCTCCGTTTCCGAGATGTCGTTCCTAAGAGAGCTCGGAGGTCAAGCATTCTTTCTCCTTTTTGGCAGAGAGAGCCCGAGCTCAACCACCTCTGACAAAAATCTCCTACACACCCCCTTGTAATGAGCCAACTCAGCTTGAAACATGGCAGTGGCTCGATTATAAAGCACTTTATCCTGAAAGCATAAAGGAAGGAGAGTCAGAGAAATAATGATCAAAGCTCAAAGAGATCGACAAAAAAATCACTTGTTTGCAGAGCCTCTTGACTTCCTCAAAAATGTGTGAGGCGTTAAGTTTGGGATTCTTCTAGGCCATAGCAAAGTGCCCTTCAATTGGGTCATTCCCTCCAGAGGTGCCCTAGCATCGAAAGATTCTATTTTATGGGCATCCCGTATCGCCCTCGGGGAAAATTTTAGGACCGGTGGAGAATCACCTACATCAACAACTCTGGAGGTCGATCGGGGACTTCGGCTCACAACTAGGCTCCCGTAACTCATCTACCGAGTACTCATCGGCCTGGGGAATATTTTGGCTATCAACCGACTCAGGGACATCATCCAACCCTCTCTCGGAAACCTCTTTGGCCCGAGGCAGGATGTCATCATTGACTTCTGGTTTAGAAGCCCTCGGCTCAACGGTCATCGGCTCAACAAAACTCTAAGTTGTTACACTTCCATTTCCCCTGGGCGTTGTTAGGAAATCACTTTCCTCGTTTAAGGTCGTGGAGTCAGCCTTAGACTTTTGCACTCTAACCCTATTTGGCTTCGAGGATTCGGTCGGGGATTCCCTCTTTCTCTTCTTCTCCTCATCTGGTTTTGGGGTAGCTGCTTCCCTAAGCGGTGCTTCTCTCATCAAAGAGGCCTCCCCTAGGCCTGCATAAGCACAAAACATAACAATTTAGAATATTTTCAGGGGTATCTCTTTTGAAGAACTCAGGTATTGCAAAAGGAAGGTCCCCACCATATTTTTTAGCTTCCCATCGGCCCCTGGCCATGTTGCGCCATACGCGCTCAGCGTACGGGTAGGTCGAATCGAGCCGGCAACCCAGCTCGAGAGATCCTTAACCGCATTGGGATACCACACGACAGCTGCATCATCAAAAAAAGTTAGTTCAAAGGGAAGTTGGCCCGAAGGGAAATGAAAAAGGCTCGATTGAGGTATTAGCTTACGATTCATATTCTATTCCTCAGGGAATGGAATCCTTTCAAATGGAATCAAATCTGAGGTCCTAACTCGAACGAATCAGCTTATCCACCCTCTGTCCTTGTCTTCATCGGTACAAGTAAATAAAACCTTCGTAGCCCGACGTTAAAGCTTCATCAGAATACCCTGATAAAGTCGGGAACTGTACATTCTAATAAGGTAGTCGAGGGTAAAAGGCATCCCCTCGACCATATTTGCAAAATGTCTAATCATGTAATCAGTATGCCAAAATGATGGATGGATCTGGCTGAGCTTCACTTGATATCGCTTGCAGAAATCGAGAACCACAGGGTCTATCGATGGCGAGGACGGCTCTACCGGGCCTAGGGTAAATGGATAGGTGTATACACTAAGAAAGCCAGCTTTATGGGTTGTTATGTCCTCCTCACAAGAGGGAATTTCCACCTACACCACATCTTCCATGCGGCAGTCGGCCTTCACCTTGTCGATGTTTGTTATTATGCTAATATACCGGGTTATGGGTTCACACCGTCCCGGCTTCAAAGAAGGTTTGTCAACCTTAAAATCAGAGGTTGTTTCACAGGGCCTGGGGATTCATTCCTCAATACTTGGGGGTCATCTCGCCTTACCCTTAAAGGAACGTGAAGATGAAGAGGCTTTATCATCTCGCGGAATGGTTTTTGAGGCCTTCGTCATTCCTGCTAAAAAAGAAACAAGAGAGATCTGATCAAGAAAGGGATACAACAAAGAAGTGAGAGCTCTTTTTAGAAGAGATCAGAAGAAGTAATGAAAGATAATGGGCAGGATAAGGAGTACTTATAGGGGCTAGCCGTGCATGTAGGGGGAAGCTACAAGATAGCCGACTGTCGTAATAAGTTTGAGTCTTTTCGAGAATTGTGCAAATGTAGCTTGTAGGCATCTCCCCTATCACATCAGTCACTTACATGACACAACTAACAGACTGATGGAGGCGTAAAAATGGTGAATTCAAATCATTTCTTGTCTTTCCATTCCAAGGAACGCGGGGACTATCTGTATACGGCAAAACTGGCGGAGGCCGATTTTATGGTTTCTACAGCGTTCCGAGCCTCGACCTCGATTGTATTGGAGCAGGATCAAAAGTTAAACCCCGAGAAGAATTCCTTGAGGACTGTATCCCAAAGTATTAATGTACCTCAAAGCAGAGTAAAGATCAGAGACCATCATGAAAAAGCGGGAAATTCGCAAAGGTCACGTGGTTAAGGCTGACCAAGACTGCAAAGATAGTACAAGTCCGTACCGTGACATTAAATAGTTGTACCAGCTGTTTGTCTTTGTAATAATTACACATGTACTATGTTGGGGTTCCCCCTCTTATATATAGGGGACCCTTGTCATTTTGTAAGATATATGATATTCAATACAAGAACAAGAACATTCTCTGCTCCTTAACTCAAACAATTTTTACCATTGATTTATTGCCTTTAATTTATTGTGTTCATCAATTGTTCCTAATTGATTACTCGTTATTGATCATAAAGAGGTCATCTTCGAGGTCTTCAATACTGTTGTATCCTCTTCGACCGCCCTCTGTCAAGCTCTCGAGCTCGACTTCGAGGCCTATTTCGACCAAGCCGACTCTGTCTCTTAACTGCTCGGTTTGCACAATCTCATTATCATTCACTCTTATCACATTCTCTTACCTCCCACTTAACATCTATTGCCTAAACAATCAGTATTAAAATAGATCACATATTTTTAGAACCACAAAATCAAATATAATTGTAATTACCATTTCCACGGTAAACAAGTTGTTATCAAATGTTAGGCTTACATAGTCGTAGAGACTAGGTGCCATCACAACATCCTACAAAGGAAAATTGGGGTCGTGAAAAACTTCCTAGGTACGATATCAGGGACCGTCCTATCTAAATAAGAAGCCAGATCCACCTATTTTGTGGTCCTTCTCCTTTTCAGCAGTGAAGGGGCGATACATACCCCCATCTTTTCTATCGGCGTTATACGAAGCTTCCTATTGTGCATCATAAGGATAGGTAAACGACAACTGTTCTAAGGAATGACTTTGAGGACCCAATAGACGAAGATGAGACTTGGTCTTTAAAGAGTGTTTGAGTTGGGAAGGAGAGTAGAATCAAAATTCAGAAGAAATTTTAAGGCTTGAAGGCTAATAAGGATGAGAGAACAAGCAATTAGCATCCTCATCCTTTTATACATGTTCAAATAGTACATCCCCAACGACGATTAAAATCGGGTGCAACCACATGCCAGTCAGATTAAATAGGTGTGACATCAACATCAGGTACTTAAAAGGACTCCAAACAAAATGACATGGCTTTTCAAGTCACCATTCATGAGAAGCATCAAATCTTGCTCAAAAGCAACGAACATCGTGCACATGTTCTGGTGGCCATACAAAGTTGATGTCGTACGAACACTGCAAATCACTATACGAGTATGCTCTCTCGGGGACTGCAATAAAACCCCTAGAGGCTCGGAGAGACACAGCCAGTGAAATTCAGAAATATAGATTAAAGTCAAAAATATTGTTCATATAGTTAAAATAAGGTTCCTTACAAGACCGATCTATAACCTTCAAATAAAACAAAAGCAAAGAAAGAAACATAACTTAGCCAACTAGGTGATGCCTGAAAACTCCTATGCACTAGAACTATGCCTCAATGGTCCCCTCCTAGGAACTAAGGATCACGAGATCCATCCTAAGGGTTCAAAGGGCCAGGACTTAAACTCAAAGGTTCTTCGCCGCCTCCCTCTTTATGGAAGGAAAATCCCTCATTCCCCAGGAATCCCCCTTTGCAAGATGCCACGTGCAGATCGTTGTCTTGTTTATCTCATCATCTAGATTGGGAATCCCCACAAGAACATCCTCCAATATGGATAACTTATACTTAAGGTAAATAACAATTTGCACCAGCTCCGATTGCAGCTTCAACTGATCAAGCTCTTAGACTACATCGTCCCCCTCTCCTGGCAGCCTCACCATCTCGGCATGTTGGTCATCGGTGGAGACCTTCCATAATCTGATGGTCTCCTCAAGGTAAGATGCATGCAACTTGGCCCGCACCAAGTCATAAAACAGAGTGGCATGCTCGTCATCCAAATTGCTTGTTTGCGCTTCCTTCTCGATGATGGATTCTTCCAAACTCTTGATCTTGCCACTGTACGTGGTGCCCGTATTCTCGACTTCCTTCTTTATCTCATTTATCTTGTCCTTGTTCAGGCAGGCTAAAAGCTCATAAGTCTTCTTTTCTGAAAGCTCCACCTAACATCGAGATTCCCAAACGTTGGCATGTTGCCTCAATCCCTCTATATTTCATTCATAGAATGAAAACCTTTCTTCGATTCGAGTTGAGATAAAACTCACCTGCACAAAAAATAACTTGGCCTTATAAGCAAATAAAACAGAGAAGGTAAGGAGACAAAAATTAGAGACATTACCCGGAGGGTATAGTGAAGTATGTCATCAGCCAGCACGGCCTCAGATTGGGAAGATAATTCCTCCCTTTCCAAGGGGCCTATAAATCCTTCCAGCCATGTCTTCCCCTCTCTTGAGCGATTCAGAAGGTTAACCCCCATTGCGATATTAATCAAAAGTAGGCAAACACTGATGCTCATTAAAGAGCTGGTATGGGGAGGGCACGGAGAATAAAGGTGCAATGGATGAAGATAAGAAGGTCTCTTGGAGGGCTCGGCCACAGTTATTCGTTTTCCCCCATCCAAGGAAGAGGGTTAGCTTCTTGATGACTCCAAACTGAGGGACTTATTTTACTCACTCGGAACTGAGGGACTCTGACCCCTCATCCTCCAACACAATGGGGGTGGTGTCTCGAGGATTCTTGAATTAGGTGATACCTCGGGAAAACCCTAGACACCATCAGGACCTATCAGAAAATTTGACATTATTTTATTTTTGAGGGTCTTGATGCATTATGACTTGTGTACATAGTCGGTTTTGATTTTTCAGTAGTCTGGGGTTGAATTAATAGGTTGACTCTCAGTTTGGAAGACTTAAGTTGGAATAGTTGATCAAGGTTTGACTTATGAGTAAATGACCTCAGAATCAGGATTTGATGGTTTTAATAGGTTCATATGGTGATTTTTGACTTGGGCGCAGGTTCATATTTGAATTTGGATATTCCTCAAAGGTTTTGGTTTTGAAGAATTAGAAAGTTCATAGATTTGACCGGAAGTCAACTTCGGCATGATTCAGACGCATTTAACGAAGTTTGAAGGTTTCAAAGTTAAGAGAATGGATTTTGATCTTCGATTCATGGTTTTGATGTTATTTATCATATTTTGAGCTTCTGGATAAGTTGGAATAATGTATTTGGACATGTTAGGATGATTGGACGGGGTCCCTGGGGCATCAGGTATGTTTCGAATTGGCTTCGGGGCATTGGGGAGTGTTTTGGTAGGTTTAGTACTGGTGTCGTGCACCTATGATGGTTTTTCTGTAGGTGCAAGGTGCAAAAACACTAAAGGGGTCACACCTGCGAGGATGGCTTGAGGAGGGGAAGTTCGTAGATGAGGAGTTTTGGTGCATCTGCGCGTCCAAGAGAGCGAGTGTATTATCGCAGAAGTGCTTGCGCAAAAGCGCAGTCAGGCTGGCTCAGGGTTTTTCGCAAATGCGAGGGTATTTTTGCAGAAGCGGATTCGCACTTGTGGCTAAGTTTGTGCAGGTGAGAGGAGGCCTGGCAGGAGGGTTTTAAATCTAGTTTTAGCCCTTTGTCATTATATTGAGTGTTGAAACTCAATATGAGGAAATCTTTGAGGAGATTTTCGCTACTACTTTGTGGGTAAGTGTTTCTACTTAGATATGATTATATATGTTGATTTTCCATGGAATTACACACTTTAATCATGAAATTTTGAAGGAAAAAATTGGTTTTTTCCCACACTTTAAGAGAGTTTATTTTGGGGATTTGGTTACCAATTTGGACTTTTTGAATTCAATCATATATTTGGATTCAACAGGTTATGGGTCATCAGATTTTGGTATTGGTTCCATGCTTCGGGAACACGTGCCTAGAGTTGACTTTTGTTGACATTTTGGAAAATTTTCAAAGATCGAGGATTTATTGATTGGGATTACTTCCTATGGAATTGCTTGACTTCCTTGGTTGATGTTTGGCGAGAACTGAGTAGGTTAGAGGAGATTTCTCAAGGAAATGCGATTTTGGAGCTTTGGATTTGCTCGGATGAGGTAAATGTCTTGCCTAGATTTGGTTGAGGGATTTTTTTCTAATAATTGATATTATTTGCTACATGAGGGGGAGATGTATACATAAGGTGATGAACGTATATATATGTGCCAGGGATATTAATATTAGGGGTGGATTCTAGATTACTCTATGCCTTGTTTGGTCGTGTTCTACATGATTCTATGCTTTAATCAATTAATTGACTACATGAGCACGATAAATTATGCTAGAACTAATATGAGGCTAGTAGTACATTATTTTGAACATGAACTAATCTTGAGATTGATGCTAAATATGGTACAGACATAGTCACATGTATATTTTAAACACACATATGTACTTGTTCTTGTGTTGTACCTTGATTGGGACGTGTACACTCTGTGACACATGTGTGATCCTTTGTATGACTTCTTGAAATTAATTGTTACAATTGACTTAGCCATAGTCATGCTTTATATAGTGAACACTCGTTCGTATTTTTTATTGTCATGTCCTTGTGCACCTTGTTGACAAGTTATGAGCATATGTCTTTGATGGTAATTTTGGCACATTTCATTGTTATGATTATGGAACACATGGACATAGTGGGAGGATTGATTGAGTGTTTGCACGAGGTCTTTGTCGGGTGATTATGATGATATTGTGGTATGGGGTCTTTCTCGTGTGATTTTGATGATACTGTGGCACAAGATCTTTGCGATGCTATCACGATCCAAAATCATGTGACCGGAACCCAACACACCATCCAATCCGAGTGAACCAAATCATACAAGAATTCCCATCTATATGCAAGATAGATACATGCGGAAGCCCTTTTGAAAACACAATTATTTTAAGTGACAAAAATCAAACATGAAACAAAATCTTCAAACCCATATTTTTCAATAATAGAAAGATATAAAAGAATAACAATATTTCTTACATGCATGCCATATGAATAACTCTCGATTACAACTCCAAAAGAATAACAATTGTCTATAGAATCTCAAAGAGACAAACATGAAATAAATACTTGGGACTAACCCAACAAAAAGTAAGTAAGATCAACATGAAGGCTACCATGGAATAGAAGTGGTGCCTTGCTATATGCCGCGGAAAGAGATTCATCCGCTCATCACATACCATGTCTAATCCTGAAATTATGTTAAGTAAGCGGGATCCCTAGGGGATGAGTACACCACCACGGTACTCAATAAGTATCATAAACTCTCTCTAGTTCAAGTTCTTGGGACAAGGCTTACAAAAATAATGCAACCAAAATTTGATATAAAATGATAACAATTATATTAATTCATGTTCTTTATCATTTTAAATGAAAGACTTCAAAAATATAAATCATGATACAAACTTTTTAAACATTTATATTGACCTATGATTATAATAATTACCATGCAAAACCATTTCAACTTCATTAAGTTATTGAAATCCCTTTCCTCTCCTTAGGCTTAAACATAACAAAATTATTTGTTACCTTTTCACCAGAAGTACTATACCATCACAACCACAAGAAGGCCAACTAGGTTATGTACCTAGCGGTAAGTATCATATGCCCTACTTGCTCAGGTCGTCTCATCCCAGTGACGTACGAATCGACTAACCCATGATATTAATAGCATAAAATAGCATCCTCTCAAGGAGGATACTCTGTCGTAGTCTATACCATAAAGTGGCTATCTACACCTACATCGACACGTGTAGTTTCATGACGACGAACATGATATATCCGAAGCCAATCTCGGTGAACACAAGTAACACCCAAAATATTTGATACCAAAAAAATAGATTTATTGAAAATAGCCTCTAAGTATCTATTTTATCAAATCGTGATATTTATAGTCAATCCAAACCTTTCGAACAAAATAAAATAAAATCCTTTTTCATTTCATATTAAGCAATTAACAAAATGAGATTCCAATCCTTAAATATTTTAAAAGTGGTACATCGAAATATAAAGAATATTTCTCATTTTATAAAACAAAGGTAACAATAAAAATTAAATGTTTAATCCCTTTATCACCAACATAAGTTCTTTAACAAAACCTATAACGTTAGTCTCAAGTTTCATTTTACCAACCAATATTTAAAACAAGGTTTTTTTAGAAAATAACATGATACTTCATATCACCCACTTTTTCCCACAAGTACGGACACACTCATATATAATTAACTCATGTCTTAACCCATATTGTGCTCTTAGAGAAAGTCCCTCGAGAAAAGTAAGTTTAATCAACTTACCTCAAGTGCAAGCTTCAAACTAGTACTACGATGCTCCAATTTTGTTTAAAATTCTCAAACTCCATCAACAAGTCGATACCAAGATTTATGAGTTAACATATAACATCAACGCACCAAAAACAATGACATTAAACCAACTAAGTTCCTAGCTCTTAGGTCCGACTTCACAACTTTCATAAAAATCCTTATTTCACCATTTCAAGGTTAATCCTTGAATGTTAACTCAAATTCATCCATTAAACGTGTTATGGAATCTAGTCATTGCATTAGAAACTCAAAACGATGTCATTCAAATAAACCCAACACTATTCATCTTCTCTACTAACAAGGTTTCCAATATCAAAGCTAGGGTCCATATGTTCCACTATTTCAACTACTTTTCTGTAACGACCCGGCTGGTCATTCTGTGAGATTAGCCCCATTTTCCCTATTTCAGCTTTATCATATGTTGCTTAGCCTATTTATATTGTGTTGGGTCAGTTGGTTCGGGTTCGGAGTGGTCGTGGTGAGAACAGAGGCACTTAGCCTCTTAATGTAGCCTAATAGTTGAAAAGTCAAATTGAGAATTGACTTATTGGTAAACGATCATGGAATGCAAATTTTATGGCTCGAATAGCTTCGTTAGGTGATTTGGGACTGAGGAGTATGTTCAGAATAAAGTTTTGATCTACGGTGTAGAATTAGGCTTGAATTGGCGGAAGTTAGTTTTTGGTGATTTCTGGTCGGCAGTGGAAAATAGCCTATCAAGGTTGGAATGGAATTTTGACAGTTGGATCAGGTTCGTAATGTCACTTTGGATATGTGTGCAAATTTTCAGGTCAATCAGATGTTTTTTGGTTGGTTTCGGCATCATTGGCGAAATTTAGAAGTTTCAAAGTTCATAGGTTTTAAATTGATGTAATTTTGGTGTTTTCGTGTTGTTTTTGGTGTTTCGAAGGCTAGACTAAGTTTGAATGATGATATAGGGTGTGTTGGTATGTTTGGTTGGGGCCCCTAGGGGCTCGGGATTGATTTCGGATGGTTGGCGGAGGTTTGAACTTAGGAAATTTTCAAATAGTTGTTGGTGTTAAACTACTGGTGTGGCCGCAGCTACGGATGGGCAGCCACAAGTGCGAAGGACCCTGCGCAAGTGCGAAGATAGTCCAGACAGGAGGAATCCGCAGGTGCGAAGAACTGGATGCACCTGCGAAGCCGCAGGTGCGGAAAAGGATCGCAAGTGCGAGAATTGAACTGTTAGTGGGATTTCGCAGGTGCGCACCTGGGACCACACGTGCGGGTCCGTAGGTGCGAGGAAAGGTCCGCATGTTCGGATTAACTGGGTAGAACAATATAAAATGGCCCCTCCGTGAATATTTTGGCATTTTCTCCATTCTTGCATGCGGATTGAGCTGAGTTGAGAGAAAATTGAAAAGGGAATTCGAGGGTCTTCAGTGGAGGTAAGTTCCCGGATTATAAAACTCATTTCTATGCTATTATGTTTGGATTATTGCTTGTAATTTGAATAATTAAAGTAGAAAAAGTTTGGAAAAATGGGAGGAAGTTTGGAAAATTCTTTTGGAGATTTGGGTAGGCAATTCTGGTCCGATTATTGTGTTCTTGGTATGTGTAGAATCGTGGGAGGATGAGGTTTCTAGTGATGTAAATTTTATTGAATTCTGAGACGTGGGCTCAGGGCTCATGTTTGGCCGAATATTGAGAATTTTGTATAAATTGATAGTTTTCGATTGGGTTGTGTTCCTTTAGCGTATATTGATGATGTTAATCTGGTTTTGGTTAGATTCGGAGCAATCAGAAGCCAATTTGAGGGGAAAAAGCATCGTGGATTAGTATTGTAGCTCGATAGAGGCAAGTAATGGTTATAGATCTTGTCATGAGGGTATGAAACCCCGGACTTCATATTTCTCACTATTTTTAGAGTGGCGCACATGTCGGATGACAAGTATGTGGCGCACACTGATATTTTGATTGTACTTGGTCCTCTCTGCGGCAAACATTGAGTTGCGTATTTTACTCTAAATCATATGTTAAATTATGTTCTAAAGACTATTGCTATATTTGGGCTATAAGCCATGTTTGGGGCCTCGTGCCGACTTGTTTAGACCCCTTGGGGGCTTTTTATTGCTATTTCCTCACTATTGATTTATGATTTACACTTAGTCATGTTGTGCTTAACTGTTTTCGAAACTCATCCTTATTTACACTATTTTGAGATATAAAATGATGTTTTGGGTCAAGTACCCCGTTTTACTGATACGCCCGAGGGGCTTTGGAGAGGTTCTGACTGAGTGAGGCCGAGGGCCTAATTGTGAGGATATGATACGCCACGAGGTGTCTTGATATTAGCGATTGGGATGAAGGAGCCCCTTCGGATCCTGTACACACCCCCAGTAAGGCGCAGGTACCTACTGAGTGCTGAGTGTCGAGTGATGAGTGATTGGGAGGCATGAGTGACAGTGAGGTTGCCCGAGGGGCTGATACTGAGTGGCTGTGAGGTGCTGAGTGATGTTTTGCCCGAGGGATGATTGATGATTCATGTTTCAGTCCAAGGGGCTACATATGATTTATTTCATTTTTACACTAAATCTTTCGGTTGTTTTTATTTCTAAAATTGTTGGAAAACCTCATTTTTTTCAAAGGATTTTTCTGAAGTTGGTTTTAAGGCATGATGAATTCATATATCTACGTATATACTGGGTTGGAAAGAAAGGCTGTGCATATTGTGAATTGATGATATTGATTTTTATGTGTTGCTTGCCGCTTAGACTTGATTTATTCTCATTGCTACTGAGTTGGCGTACTCACATTACTCCCTGCACCCCTGTGTCCAGATTCAGGTGCAGATACCGAGCATTAGCCATCTATTCCATGCGCAGCCGGAGTTCGGGATATAGAGGTAGTTGTTCAGCGTCCGCAGCATCTCTATTTTTTCCTTCCTTCGTTATATCTAGCTATTCGTTTGGAGATTTTGTAATATAACAGTAGACTTGTTGGTATAATTCTTAGATTCTCATGACCTGTTGACTCCGGATTTGGGGATGGTTTAGACTATTTAGCTGTTTATTTTGCCTAATAAATTCAGTAATTTTGTATACTTTATGAAATGTTGAAATTGGTTAGGATTTTAGAAAGAAACTGTAATTATGTGATTGTCGGCTAGCCTAGTTCCACGATAGGTGCCATCACAGCCGATTTATGATTTGGGGTCGTGACATTTTCCAACTCATAAGTAATATTAAAACACTCATTTATACTCCATAAATAAGTTTCAAGTAGTGGGAATTACCTTTGGAAGCAAACCTTAGAAAATCCCTCTTTCGGTGTTCTTGGTTGATTTGATGAAATCTCGCAAACCCTAGATGTTGCAATGTTAACACTAGTGTTGATCAACATTAATTAATATAAAACATGGATAAACACTCACCTTGGATATATGGAGTGCCCATGGCCGATAACTTCTCTCTCTAGAACCCCAAAACCTTCAAAATTCTCCTCTTTTCTCTCTCCTAGAACTCCCTCTATTTTATAGCACATGAGTCTGTGTGGGCCACACAAATTCCGCCTTTTCTTATCCTCTTCCTCCCTTCTTCTGGAATGGGCCATATAGCTTGCATGGGTCATGCATCTTGGCCACAAAGGGCTTCAGTGATTTTATTAATCTTCTTATTTCATTTTTTCAAAGTTATTTTCTTAGACACTTCATTTTGGGACCCTCATTACCCTCTTATCCGAGTATTTCAATGAACTTGTTCCATTCATGCTAGTATCGCATTATATCTAAATTGTATTTTTAAGCTTGAAGTCAACCCGAATCATTTGCACAAACTTACGGGGCTTCACATTCTCCCCAACTTAGAAATAGTCGTAGTTTTGAATATTTGCATTTTGTTTGGCAGTTTGAGATCACTAATAGCTTCACAGTGTATCATGAATTACGTGCATCATCAACTATGGTTTTCGAGTTGTTCCGAATTGATTTAGAAGGATGACTATCACAAGAGAAGCTTGAAATTGAAAGAGTCGACCAAGTTTGACTTTTGTGTATGTGATCTTGGATCAGAGTTTTGATGGTTCTGGTAGGTCCGAATGGTGATTTTGGACTTGGGCGTATGCCCGAATTTGCATTCGGATATTTCTAGAAGGTTTCGGCACTAATGGAAAAAATTGGCCATTTAAAGGTTTAGAATTTTCCTAAGTTTCGCCGTGGTTTGACTTTACGGCCACTAGGTTCGTATTTTGGTTTCGGGCTTGGAATAGGATCATTTTGCCATTTGGAACTTTTCTGCAAAATTTGGTGCAATTTGGATTTCCTTTGATAGGATTCAGACGCGTGGTTATATTTCTATAAATTCTTGAAGTTCATAGAGATTTTCATGTGTTTTGGTGTTCAATTCGTGGTTTTAGATGATATTTTGGTGTTTTGATCATGCGAGCGAGTTTGTATGATATTTATGCACTTGTGTGGATATTTGGTCTGGAGCCTTTGGTACTCGGGTGGGTTTCTGACATGTTAAGGAGGGTTTAGAAGAGTTAAAGTTTTGCTGGTTTTGGTATGGGGCTTCAAGTCTCGCAAATGCGAGATTTTGTTCGCATTTGCGAACATTGCATTTGAGGGAAGGTGTTACACCCCATGTTTTTGTACGTCAGAGTACGTCGTAAGTCAATTGATGTAAGCACAGAAATAAACGCATCTTTGAAAAGTTTATAAATTAAGTTAATCATGTTACCGTGGAGGTTACAAATATTTAAGATCGTGAATAGCGAATACCAAGAGGGTTTGAAAGCTTAGAAGCTAAACCAATCGAAGAAATAAGTTTCGTCGAAAGTCGACAAGGTTGGAATGTTATAACGTGTACTTTGGGGTGAGACTAGGGTTCTTACCATGATAAGGAGGTTCTGTAATGAGTTATTTTATACGTATGGTAGTCGTGTGCTACGTTTTGAAGTCAAGCAAGTTGTGGAACAAAAGCTGGCAAAGGTCATCACAAGTTACATTCATAATGTGCTGAAAACTAGGTCAAATATAGCGAATCTTTTCTCCCAATATACTTGGACTTTGGAAATTGCAGCAAAGTTGCAGCTTGTGTAATTTTACTAGTGTGGCCGCACCTGCGGATGGGGAACCACAGGTGCGGGCCCGCAAAAGCGGAAAGGAATCCGCATATGCGAAAATTGGGCAGCTCAGTGAGGGACCGCAGATGCGGACGTGGGACCGCACCTGCAGAGTCGCAGGTGCGGAGTTTGGACTTTAAGTGATTTTTCGCGGGTGCGCACCTGGGACAGCTGGTGCGGGTCCGCAGGTGCGGAGAATCTTTTGTAGGTGCAGATTAACTGGGCAGGAAGTATAAATATGTGCCTCCGTGAATTTTTGGCATTTTTCTTCTTTTTTGCATGCGGGTTGAGCCAGTTTGGGAGCAATTTGAAGGAGGATTTCGAGGGTCTTCAGTGGAGGTAAGTTTCTCGGACTATAAACTCGATTCTATGTTGTTATGTGATGGATTAGACTTGGAATTAGTAGATTAAATGGCATAAATTGGGGGTTTAGGACTTGAGAAATTGAGACTTATAACTAAGGAATTTAGGGGTTGTTTGTGGTCGGATTTTGATGCATTTTATATGTGTAGACTCGGGAAGGGATAAGGATTCTTGTGATGTAATTTTTATCGAATTCCAAGACGTGGGACCGGGGCTTGGGTTTGGCCAATTTCGGGAATTGTGCCAAAAATTAATAGTTTTCGATTGAGCCTTATTCATTTAGCCTATATTGATGATGTTAATCTGGTTTTGGTTAGATTCAGAGCAATTGGGATCCGATTCGAGGGGCAAGAGCATCGCGGATTAGTATCTTGGCCCGGTGGAGGTAGCTAATGACTACAGATCTTGTCTTGAGGGTATGAAACCCCAGACTTCGTATTTTCTCACTATTTTTAGAGTGGCGCACATGTCGGATGGCGAGTGTATGAAGTGCACTGATTTTTTGATTTGGACTTGGTCCTTTCCGCGGCAACTATTGAGTTGCGTATTTTACTCTAAATCATATGTTAAATTGTGTTATGAAACTACTACTATATTTGGGTTGTAAGCCATGTTTGGGGCCTCGTGCCGACTTGTTTAGACCCCTTGGGGCTTTTTACTACTATTTTCTCACAGTGTTGACTTATGATTTACACTCAGTCATGTTATTTCTAACTAATTTCAAAACTCCGCCTTATTTACACTATTTTGAGATTAAAAATGATGTTTTTGGGTCGAGTACCCCATTTTACTGATAAGCCCGAGGGGCTTTTGAGAGTTGTTGACTGAGTGAGGCCAAATGCCTGATTGTGAGGATATGATATGCCACGAGGTGTCTTGATATTAGCGCTTGGGATGAAGGAGCCCCACCAGCGTCTATACACACTCCCAGTGAGCGCAGGTACCTAATGAGTGCGAGTGTCGAGTGCCAAGTGCCGAGTGACGAGTGATTGGGAGGCATGAGTGATAGTGAGGTTGCGTGAGACGCTGATATTGAGTGACTGTGAGGTAGGTTGAGTGATGTTCTGTCCGAGGGGAGATTTATGATTCATGTTTTGGCCCGAGGGGCTATTTATGATTTATTTCATTTTACACTAAACTCTTCAGGTATTTTATTTCTTAAATTGTTGGAAAACACATTTTTCTGAAGTTGGCTTTTGAAGCATGTTGATTTCATATATATATATATATATATATATATATATATATATATATATATATATATATACACACANATGGTTGTGCTTATTGTGAACTGATGATTTGATCTTATGTGTTTCTTACTGCTTAGACTTGATTTATATTCATTACTACTGAGTGTGCGTACTCACATTACTCCCTGCACCCCTGTGTTCAGATACAGGTGCTGGTACCGAGCGTTAGTCATCTATTTTCGTGCGGAGCCGGAGTCGGGACATATAGGTAGTTGTTAGTCATCTATTTTCGTGCGGAGCCGGAGTCGGGACATATAGGTAGTTGTTCAGCGTCCGCAACATCTCTATTTTCCCTTTTCTTATTTTGTACCTAGTTCTTCGTTTCCGAGGTTTTGTATTATAATAGTTTAATTTTTTGTATTATCCTTAGATGCTCATGACATGTTGACTCCGGATCTTGGGGATTAGATTCAGTAATTTTATATACGTTTATGAAATGTGGGAAATGAGCTGGAAATTTTTGAAAGAAACTATAAATATGTGATTGTTGGCTAGCTTAGTTCCACGATAGGTGCCATCACGACAGGTTTAGGATTTGGGTTCGTGACAAGTTGGTATCAGAGCCTAGGTTTCATAGGACTCAACAGTCATGAGCAGGGTTCGTAGAGTCTCGCGGATCGGTACAGAGACGTCTGTACTTATCTTCGATAGGCCCCTTAGGGGTCGAGGCCGTGGTAGAGGTAGGAGATCAGCCGGTGCAGCATCAGGGGCAGTACTAGAGGGTCGACCAATCATTCAGGATCTGTCCCCGCCGTAGATGCTCTAGCGGGACAGGCTCAGGCACCGGTAGTACCTATTGTTATTCTGGGTCTTCAGGAGACTTTGGATCAGATCTTGATTGTATGTACCACCTTTGCTCAGGCAATTGCCTCTACTTCTCAGGCCGGGGGAGGGAGTCAGACTCCAGTTGCCCGGACACCTGAGCAGGTTACTCAAGGCCTTCAGACACCGGGGGCAGTTCCAGCCCAGCCGGTTGCTCCAGTTCAGGACTTCGTGGTTCCGGCTATGCCATAGGACAAGCAGCGTAGACTGGAGAGATTTAGTAGACTTCAGACTCCGACATTCAGTGGTGCTGAGGGCGAGGATGCCCATGGTTTTCTGGATAAGTGTCAGAGGATTCTTCGTACTGCTGGGATTCTGGAGACCAGCGGGGTCTCGTTTACTACTTTTTTGTTTTTTGGGGTTTCTTTTACTTGGTGGGAGTCATTTGAGAGGCGTAGGCCTGTTGGTTCAGCACCCCACACCTAGAAGCAGTTCTCCGCTATCTTCTTGGAGAAGTATGTACCCTAGTCTCAAAAGGAGGAGCAGCGCCGGCATTTTGAGCAGCTGCGTCAGGGGGAGCTATTAGTGATGCAGTATGAGATGTGGTTTTCAGAGTTGGCTTGTCATGCCACCGAGTTGGTCCCTACTGATAGGGATAGGATTAGGAGGTTCATAGATGGCCTCACTTATCAGCTCCGCCTTTTCATGACTTGGGAGAGGGTGTCAAATGCTACCTTCGAGTAGGTTGTCGATATTGCTCGAGATATTGAGTCGGTTCGCCGCTAGGAGCGGGAGGAGAGGGAGGGCAAGAGGCCTCGTGGATTGGGTGGTTCTAGTGGTGCTCCTTCTAGGGGAAGTTTCATCATGGTAGAGGTCATTCATTCAGTCCTCCTCAGTCAGTCCGCCCAGCCTATAGTGGTGCATCTTCGGGGCATGGTCCCCGCAGTTCTCAGCCAGGCCGTTCTTCATTCGGTGCCCTTCCAACTCAGAGTGCAGCTCGAGCACCACCAGTTCAGAGTTCCTCTATGCATGATTCTTCTAGTGGCTATTCTGGTGCCAGGGGTTTCTATTAGTCTTCGTCTCCAGCTCCAGCGAGTTGTTTTGAGTGCGGAGAGTTTGGGCACATGTGGAGGCAGTGTCCCCGTCATTCTAGTGGTTCTTCTCAGCAGAGTGGCCAGCCCTCGACTTCGGCTCCAGTTACTTCACCACCCGTCCAGACAGCTAGGGGTGGGGGCCAGACCGCCAGGGGCCGCCCTAGAGGGGGAGGTCGAGCAGGTGGAGGTCAGGCCCGTATGTATGCATCTCCAGCCAGGTCAGATGCTATGGCCTCCGATGCAGTGATTGTAGATGTTGTCTCAATCTGTCACCGAGATGCTTTGGCTTTATTTGACCCTAGTTCTACATATTCCTATGCTTTATCATATTTTGCCCATTTTCTGGATATGCCCCGTGAGTCTCTAGTTACATTGGTTCATGTGTTGACTCCGGTGGGTAATGCTATTGTTGTGGATCGTGTGCATCGGTCATGTGTGATATCTATTAGGGGTCTGGAGACCCGAGTGGACCTATTGTTACTCAGCATGGTCGATTTTGATGTGATATTGGGTATGGATTGGTTATCTCTATGTCATGTTGTTCTTGATTATCACGCTAAAACCGTGACCTTAGCTATGCCAAGATGTCGGAGGGTTGAGTGGAGAGGTTCTTCTGAGTATGTGCCTAGCAGGGTGATTTTCTACCTGAAGGCTCAACTTATGGTTGGGAAGGGGTGTTTATCCTATTTGGCTTTGGTTCCTGTGGTCTGTGACTTTCCGGACGTGTTTCCTACAGACCCACCAGGCATGCCACCTGACAGGGACATTGACTTTTGTATTGACCCGGTGCCAGGCACTCAGCCTATTTCTATCCCACATTATCGTATGGCGCCAGTGGAGCTAAAGGAATTAAAGGAGCAGCTTCAGGAACTCCCAGATAAGGGGTTCATTAGCCCTAGTGTGTCACCTTGGGGAGCTTCGATGTTGTTTGTGAAGAACAGGGATGGTTCTATGCGTATGTGTATTGATTATCGGCAACTGAACAGGGTTAGGATGAAGAACGGGTATCCCTTGCCTCATATAGATGAATTGTTTGATCAGTTGCAGGGTGCCAGGGTGTTTACCAAGATTGACTTGCGTTCTTGCTATCATCAGTTGAAGATTCGGGGGCCCGACATCCCGAAGACTGCTTTCATGACTAGATACGGTCATTATGAGTTTCTGGTTATGTCATTCGGGTTGACCAATGCCCCAGTAGCCTTTACGCAATTGATGCACAGTGTCTTCCGGCCTTATCTGGATTCTTTCGTCATCGTGTTTATTGACGATATCTTGGTGTATTCCCAATCTCGAGGGGATCATGAGCATCATTTGAGAATTGCGGTTCGGACCTTGAGGGAGAAGAAGTTGTATGCAAAATTTTTGAAGTGTGAGTTCTAGCTTGATTCAGTAGCGTTCTTGGGGCATGTGGTATCCAGTGAGGGTATTTAGGTTGACCCAAAGAATATAGAGGCAGTGCAGAGCTGGCCTAGACCGTCATCAGCTACCGAGATTCGCAATTTCCTTGGTTTGGTTGGGTACTATCATCGTTTTGTAGAGGGATTTTCATCGATTGCAGCACCTATGACCAGGCTGACCCAGAAGGGTTCGCAGTTCAGGTGGACTGAGGAGTGTGAGGAGAGCTTTCAGAAGCTCAAATCATCTTTGACTATAGCTCCGGTGTTGGTTTTGCCTATGGGTTCAGGTTCTTATACAGTTTACTGTGACGCCTCGAGAGTTGGACTTGGAGCGGTTTTGATGTAGGACTGTAGGGTGATTGCCTACGCGTCCTTTGAAGGTGCACGAGAAGAATTATCCAGTGCACGATCTTGAGCTAGCAGATATTGTCCACACCTTGAATATTTGGAGTCATTATTTGTATGGAGTGCATTGTGAGATTTTCACTGATCACCGTAGTTTGCAGCATCTACTTAAGCAGAAGGATCTGAATTTGCATCAGAGGAGGTGGTTGGATCTTCTCAAGGATTATGAACTCATTATTCTATACCATCCGAGGAAGGCCAATTTAGTGGCTGATGCCCTGAGTCGTAGAACGGAGAGTTTGGGGAGTCTAGCCTTCCTTCCAGTAGTAGAGCGACCATTAGCACTTGTTGTTCAGGATTTGGCGAGTGAGTTGGTGAGATTGGATCTATCAGATCCCCCGCGGATATTGGCTTGTGTAGCCTCCAGGTCTTCACTTTATCATCAGATTAGAGCAGGCCAGTATGATGATCCACACTTGCTCGTTCTTTAGGACAGGGTCCTTCGCGGTGATGCCACGGATGTGGTTATTGGTGATGATAGGGTCATGAGGATGCAGGGCCGGATTTTCATGCCCAATGTGGATGGACTTCGAGATTTGATTCTAGCTGAGGCCCATAGTTTGCGGTATTCCATCAATCCGGGTGTCGCAAAGATGTATCAGGATCTAAGACAGCATTATTGGTGGAGGCGGATGAAGAGGGATATTGTTGAGTTCATGGCTCGGTGTCTCAGCTGTCAACAGGTCAAGTATGAGAACCAGAGACCGGGTGGATTGCTTCTGAGATTAGATATTCCAGAGTAGAAGTGGGAGCAGATCACCATGGACTTTGTAGTTGGGCTCCCACGGACTTCAAGGAGGATTGATGCTATATGGGTTATTGTGATCGGCTGACCAAGTTCGCGCACTTCATTCTTGTTGGTAGCACTTATTCTTCAGAGCGGTTAGCTGAGATTTATATCAGGCAGATTGTCTAATTTCATGGGGTTCCTGTTTCTATCCTTTCTGACTGAGGTACCCAGTTCACATCTTAGTTTTGGAGAGCCATACAAAGAGAGTTGGGTACTCAGGTCGAGTTGAGCACAACGTTTCATCCTCAGACTGACGGGAGTCAGAGCGTAATTCAGATTTTAGAGGATATGTTGCATGCCTGTGTCATTGATTTGGGGGTTCATGGGACAAGTGTCTTCCACTCGTAGAGTTTGCATAGAATAATAGTTATCAGTCAAGTATCCAGATGGCTCCGTATGAGGCCTTATATGGTAGGAGGTGCAGATCTCCAATTAGTAGGTTTGAGCCGGGAGAGGCTAGGCTATTGGGCACAGACTTGGTTCAGGATGCATTGGGTAAGGTGAAGTTGATTCAGGAGAGGCTTCACACGACGCAGTCTAGGCAGAAGAGTTATGTGGACCGGAAGGTCCGAGATGTGTCTTGCATGGTTGGGGAGAATGTTTTGCTGAAAGTTTCACACATGAAGAGTGTTATGAGGTTCGGGAAGAGGGGAAAGCTGAGTCCCCGTTTCATTGGTCCATTTGAGGTGCTTCAGAGGATTGGGGAGGTGGCTTATACGCTTTCCATGCCTCCCAGCTTATCGAGTATTCATCCGGTGTTCCATGTTTCTATGCTCCGGAAGTATGTTGGTGACCCGTCTCATGTTTTGGACTTCGGTACGGTTCATCTCGAGGGTGATATGTCATATGAGGTAGAGCCAGTGCCTATTTTCGGTCATTATGTCAGAAAGCTGAGGTATAAGGATATAGTTTCAGTGAAGGTTCAGTAGAGAGGACAGTCGGTGGAGGATGCCACCTAGGAAACCAAACGGGAGATGCGGAGAAGATATCCTCACTTATTTGAGACTCCAGGTATGTTTCTAGACCCGTTCGAGGACGAACGTTTGTTTAAGATGGGGAGGATGTCACGACCCGGCCGGTCGTTTGGTGAGATTAGCCCCGTTTCCCCCATTTTTTCTTTATCGTATGTTTCTTAGCCTATTTATGTTTTATTGGGTCGATTGGTCCGGGTTCGGAGTAGTCATGGTGAGAACAGAGACACTAAGTCTCTTAATTGGCCTAATAGTTGAAAAAGACAAATTGGAGTTCACATATTGGTAAATGACCTCGGAACGTGGATTTTATGGCTCGGATAGCTTCGTTAGGTGATTTGGGACTTAGGAGTGTGTTCGGAATGAAGTTTTGATGTCCGGTGTAGAATTAGGCTTGAATTGGCAAAAGTTAGTTTTCGGCGATTTTCGATCAACAGGGGAAAATAGGCTATCAGGCTCGGAATGGAATTCTGGAAGTTAGAGCAGGTTCGTAATGTCATTTTGGATATGTGTGCAAATTTTCAAGTCAATCGGATGTGTTTTGGATGGTTTCGGCACCCTTGGCCAAATTTAGAAGTTTCAAAGTTCATAGGCTTGAATTTGATGTGATTTATGTGTTTTTGCGTTGTTTTTGGTGTTCCGAAGGCTCGACTAAGTTCGAATGAGGTTATGGGATGTGTTGGTATGTTTTGTTGGGGCTCCGAGGGGCTCGGAATTGATTTAGGATGGTTAACGGAGGTTTGAACTTAGGAAATTGCAGCAAAGCTGCTGCTGGTATCATTTTACTTGTGTGGCCGCACCTAAGGATGGAAAACCGCAGGTGCGGTCCTGCAGAAGCGGAAAGGAATCCGCAGATGAGGAAATTGCGTAGCCCAGTGAGGGACTCCAGATGCGTAAGTGGACCGCACCTGCGGAGTCGCAGGTGCGGAGTTTGGACTTTAAGTGATTTTTCGCGGGTGAGCACCTGGGACCGCTAGTGCGGGTCTGCAGGTGCGGAGAATCTTCCGCATGCGCGGATTAACTGGGCAGGAAGTATAAATATGTGCCTCCGCGAATTTTTGGCCATTTTCCTTCATTCTTGCATGTGGGTTGAGCCAATTTGGGAGCAATTTGAAGGAGGATTTTGAGGGTCTTCAGTAAAGGTAAGTTTCTTGGACTATAAACTCGATTTTATGTTGTTATGTGATGGATTAGACTTGGAATTAGTAGATTAATTGGCATAAATTGGGGGTTTAGGACTTGAGAAATTGAGACTTATAATTAAGGAATTTAGGGGTTGTTTGTGGTCGGATTTTGATGCATTTTATATGTGTAGACTCGGGAAGGGATAAGGATTCTTGTGATGTAATTTTTATCGAATTCCAAGACGTGGGACGGGGGCTCGGGTTTGGCCAATTTCGGGAATTGTGCCAAAAATTGATAGTTTTCGATTGAGCCTTATTCATTTAGCCTATATTGATGATGTTAATCTGGTTTTGGTTAGATTCAGAGCAATTGGGATCCGACTCGAGGGGCAAGAGCATCGCGGATTAGTATCTTGGCCCGGTGGAAGTAGGTAATGACTATAGATCTTGTCTTGAGGGTATGAAACCCCAGATTTCGTATTTTCTCACTATTTTTAGAGTGGCACTAATGTCGGATGGCGAGTGTATGAAGTGCACTGATTTTTGGATTTGGACTTGGTCCTTTCCGCGGCAACTATTGAGTTGCGTATTTTACTCTAAATCATATGTTAAATTGTGTTCTGAAACTACTACTATATTTGGGTTGTAAGCCATTTTTGGGGCCTCGTGCCGACTTGTTTAGACCCCTTGGGGCTTTTTACTACTATTTTCTCGCAGTGTTGACTTATGATTTACACTCAGTCATGTTATGTCTAACTAATTTCAAAACTTTGCCTTATTTACACTATTTTGAGATATAAAATGATGTTTTTGGATCGAGTACCCCATTTTACTGATACGCCCGAGTGGCTTTTGAGAGTTGCTGACTGAGTGAGGCCGAGGGCCTAATTGTGAGGATACGATATGCCACGAGGTGTCTTGATATTAGTGCTTGGGCTGAAGGAGCCCCTCCGAAGTGTGTACACACCCCTACTGCAGGTACCTACTGAGTGCGAGTGTCGAGTGCCGAGTGCCATGTGACGAGTGATTGGGAGGCATGAGTGACAATGAGGTTGCCCGAAGGGCTGATACCTAGTGACTATGAGGTATGCTAAGTGATATTCTGGCCGAGGGGCGATTTTTGATTCATGTTTTGGCCCGAGGGGCTATTTATGATTTATTTTATTTTACACTAAACTCTTCAGGTATTTTATTTCTGAAATTGTTGGAAAACACATTTTTCAAAAGATTTTTCTGAAGTTTGCTTTTAAAGCATGTTGATTTCATATATATATATATACATACTACTGGAAAGAAAAGTTGTGCTTATTCTAAACTAATGATTTGATCGTATGTGTTTCTTACTGCTTAGACTTGATTTATTTTCATTACTAATGAGTTGGCGTACTCACATTACTCCCTACACCCCTGTGTGCAAATACAGGTGCTGGTACCAAGCGTTAGTCATCTATTTTCGTGCGGAGCCAGAGTCGGGACATAGAGGTAGTTGTTCAGCATCCGCAGCATCTCTGTTTTCCCCTTTCTTATTTTGCACCTAGTTCTTCATTTTCGAGGTTTTGTATCATAATAGTAGAATTTTTGGTATTATCCTTAGATGCTCATGACATGCTGATTCCGGATCTTGGGGATGGTTTTTGGACTGCTTAACTGTTTGTTTTGCTTAATATATTCAGTAATTTTATATACGTTTATGAAATGTGGTAAATGAGTTGGAAATTTTGGAAAGAAACTGTAAATATGTGATTGTTGGCTAGCCTAGTTCCACGATAGGCGCCATCACGGCCGGTTTAGGATTTGGGGTCGTGACAGTCATCTTGAAATTGTCAAAAATATAATCTTAAGTCAAAGACTATCTTTGAATAAAGAGACTTCATATCAAAAAATTTCATATGTTGGATTCAACACTTCATACATTCTGGTAATTCTTACAATTCAAATTCCTACAAAATCACAACCAGAAACATTAGTATTCTTTCAATCAAAGAAAATGTTAGCCATTTTTTGTAAAGGCTTTCAATCAAATTCATTTTCAAAGCAGTTCAATCAGATTACTACTTTGACAATGTGATTTTTTAACCAAAATCCGACGAGGTTTCTTAGCACAATTAGCAACGTGAGATTTTGTGATTCTAAGGGAGTACGGTGCAACTTTTTCTAAGAATATCATACAGATTTTTCTCTACTACTCCATGTATGTTAAGGCTAAGATCTTCCTTCATTTTGCATGATCTCGTAATTACACAAGTTTGATAACGAGGAATAAAGAAAAATTCATGTCCCGGAATTTACATATATTTTCCTAGTCTTGTAAGCTACAATATTCTCCTTATCGGGACTTCATATTCAATTAAGTATTTCCCTTTTCTACTCAAGAGAGCAAAGAGTCTATATATACAGTATTACAATATTTTTATTACCATCGAGCTATAATCGATGGGCAGGCCCCTATTGGGCAACCTCTGATCAGATGGTTAGTTATATACTGAGTCTACTGTGGCTGAGTGCCTATGAGCGAGCCCAGTTGGTCGAGATACAGAGCCTAGTGTGGCTGAGCGCCTATGAGAGAGCCTACTACGGCAGAGCATATATATATATATAGAGAGAGAGAGAGGGTCGGACAACTATTTTACTTACTATATTGAGAGAGTTGAGTAAGTATCAGCAGATAAGCATATCTTCATATTATCTTTGACTTCTAGCTACTTGCAGTTATTATATTATCAGTTCAGTTTCAGCTTTCATTATATTGCCTTACATACTCGGTACAATATTTCGTACTGACATCCCTTTTCTGGGGGCGCTGCATTTCATCCGTGCAGGTTTAGACTGACAGATGGGGAGGCGTTCTTATTAAGTGTTTCCTGAATTCAGCTTGATAGGTAAGCTCCATGCCTTTCGGAGTTGTCGGGTCTAGATCTTTATGTATATATATGTATTTATGTTATGAGTAGGTCGGGAGCTTGTTCCGATCACAATATATCCATCATTAGAGGCTTGTAGACATATTCTGTCAGTTAGTGCAGTATGATGGGCTTGTAGGTCTTTTATGTACATTTAGTTGGTTTGTCAGTTGTAGTAGTTATGACGTCCTTGTCGGCCCAGCTTTATATTGATATTTAGTCAATATTAGCGACTGTCTTGCAACGTGGCCCATGGACAAATTATGACATTATATGTTCAGAATTCCTCAGTCGTAAGTTGGTACGCAAGGATAGGTGAGGCACCGGTGGCCAGTCTCGCCCCCAAGTTCGGGACGTGACAAAAGTGGTTTTTCATGAATTTTATAGGAGTAAAATATCCACGTAAGATGAATCACATTGGGATGCTATAGGATTATAAAATCATGGTATCTGCCCAAGTGGATCAGTCAAGTTACTTCAGATGTTCCCCGATGAGACATGAGCCCTAGCGGTAGTGCTATATAAGAGGTCAAGTTATCAGTGGTAGATGATGGATCAATATTAGGGTAAATCAACAATAGATGGATAAAAGTTCAACAGTATGAGATGAGATCAAGCTGTCATTCTTAAGATGAACAGTAATGAGAAAGCACTAAATGACTTAGACTTATACATATGGGATGAGTAACGAGAGTAACCTGGAGTTGGAAGTAGACCTCAATAACGACAAATCAAAGTAAGAGTTCTGGTACAGTATGACATATCTAGATGTAGTAAAATCACACGGTTAGATAACCAGTTCTATGACACAAGATGTAGTATCGTAATTTCAGCAAAATACCGAGCAAAGAACTTTAGTATACCTACAAATGCCTAGAGGGACAGTTCATCAAGCTCTGTATATGTTTGTGAAGTGAGGCCTAGAGATTGGCTAGAAGCTAGAGGAAAAAGGGGAGAAGAGTCGCATATGCGTACTTACAAGGTCAAAGTCAAACATGTTACATTATAGAAAGTAGCGACAGTTACGAGATTGGAAAGATCCCGACCACAAGTCGTGGTATGGGGAAGAGGACTAAAGGGAGGAATGCCATAGCCTTTAGACTTATTTACAGAACAGTTGCCCAGATGGAAAGAGGAGCACTAAAGTAATCGTACGATCTATGGGTTACGAGAATGATAAGTGTATCGGTCAACATTCGAGGACGAATGTTCCAAAGGGGGGGAATGATGTTACATCCCGCATTTTCGTATGTTAAAGTTTCCTCGTAAGTTAATCGACGTAAGTGCGGGGCTGGGATTATTTTGTGATTTTAAGCATTATGTTATTTCAAACAAGTGCTAAGTAAATTCGTGAAGGTGAGAGGGGAAGAAAGTCAATGAAAACAAATTTTTGTCCAAGTTTGGCATGTTGAGATAAAATACGGCCCGGGCTACTCAGTATTTATGGACTATTGCCATACAAGGTACCACATGACCATGATAGTAAGGTGTATAAGGTATGTGAAAATTGAGTAGTATTTTAAGTAAGTGGGAATAATTCTCTATTATGCGGGTAATTGGTTAATTACCGGGTAACGGGATATATTGGATAAGTATTAGAAAAGCATGATATGGCATCCCTCCATTCAAATCAAATAACTCATAACTTGAAATGATAGGTGGAAAAATAATGTATTATAAAGATATGACTCTTAGTCATTAGAGTAGTCTTGAAATTGTCAAAAAATAGTCTTAAATCAAAGACTATCTTTGAATAAAGAGACTTCATATCAAAACATTTCATATGTTGGATTCAACACTTCATACATTCTGTTAATTCTTACAATTCAAATTCCTACAAAGGCACAACTAGAAACATTAGCATTCTTTCAATCAAAGAAAACGTTAGCCATTTTTTGTAAAGGATTTCAATCAAATTCATTCTCAAAGCACTTCAATAAAATGACTACTTTGACAACATGATTTCTTAACCAAAATACGATGAGGTTTCTTAGCCTAATTAGCAACGTGAGATTTTGCGATTCTAAGGGAGTATAGTGCAACCTTTTCCAAGAATATCATACGGATTTTTCTCTACTACTCCATGTATGCTAAGGCTAAGCTCTTCCTTCATTTTGCATGATCTCGTAATTACAGAAGTTTGATAACGAGGTATAAAGAAAAATTCATGTCCCAGAATTTACATATATTTTCCTAGTCTTGTAAGCTACAATATTCCCCTTATCTGGACTTCAAATTCAACGTGGCAACTGTCTTGCAATGTGGCCCATGGCCAAATTATGACATTATATGTTCAGAATCCCTCAGTCGTAAGTTGGTACGTAAGGATAGGTGAGGTTACTGGGTGCCGGTCTCACGCCCAAGTTCGGGGCGTGATAATATTGATGCGAGATTCGGGTCAGATGATGAGTTTTCAGATGTTGAGGATTGGGTTCTAAGGTTTATGGACTAAGTATGAAGTCGGATCTTCAATTAAGTTGTGTTGTCAGGCCTACATAGATTGGGGTGATGTGGGATCACCCTCGGGTGTATATATGGTGAGCTCATGCAGTGATTTGATGGTTTTGGAATGACTACTGGCACGTTCGAGCATGAACGAATATTTATGTGGGGGAGGATGTAACGACCCAACTGGTCATTTGATTATTTGCATTCAGTTTGGTGGCTTTATGTCACAAATAGCTTCACATTGTGTATTATGACTTGCGTGCATCATCGACATTGGTTTTCGAGTAATATGACCCTCACTTCAAAAGCTTGAAGTTGAAAGAGTTGACCAAGTTTGACTTTTGTATCTTTGACCTTATATCAGAGTTTTGATGATTTTGGTAGGTCCGTATGGTAATTTTGGACTTGGGCGTATGCCCGGATTTGCAGTGGGATATTTCTAGAAGGTTTTAACACTAATTGGCGAAAATTGGCAATTTAAAGGTTTAGCAATTTTCCTAAGTTTGACCATGGTTTGACTTTAAGGCTACCAGGTTCGGATTTTTGTTTCGAGACTTGGAATAGGTCTGTTTTGCCATTTGGAACTTGTCTGCAAAATTTTGTATAATTTTGAAGGGGTTTGATAGGATTTGAACGAGTGGTTATGTTTCTAGCAATTCTTGAAGTTCATGGTGATTTTCATGTTTTTTGGTGTCAAATTCGTGGTTCTAGATGTAGTTTTGGTGTTTTCATCATGCGAACAAGTTTGTATGATGTTTATGCACTTGTGTGGGTTTTTGGTGTGGAGCCTTGGGGCCTTGGGTGGCTTTCGGCCGCGTTTCGGAGTGTTTAGAAGAGTTTCAGTTTTGCGGGTTTTGGTCTGGTGCTTCAGGTCTCACAAATGCGAGATTTTATTCGCATTTGCGAGTAGGGTTATGCATTTTTGAAATTGGGGTCGCACTGTTGAGTTCACATCTGCAAAGAAGTTGATCGCATTTGTGATGGCACATGGGCCTGCTATTTTTCTGCATTTGCAACCCTTTTATAGCTTTTGTGAGGTGCCCAGCTTCGCATTTGCGATCTCTTATGTCGCATTAGCAACGTCAACATAATTGGTCAGTGGCTGCTATTTGCAACCAAGTTTCGTAATTGCGGGGTTCGCAAATGTCGCGAATGTGATATCTTCAGCTGTTTATAGCTAAGTACTTCGGGACTTAGCTTCATTTTATCATATTTTGAACCCTAGACTCTATAGGAGGCAATTTTGTGGAGAGACTTTCATATCAAACTATTAGGTATGTGATTTTAATCCATTTTCAACTATATTTCATGATTTTATATTAGATTTAACATCAGAATTATGAGAATCAAAGAAGAAATCTGGGGATTTTTTTCAAAGTTTTGGAAAAATGAAGATTTGTCTTTTGAGTGTCAATTTTGACTCGGATTTGAAAACAAAACACATATATGAACTCGTGGGGTTATGTATAGTCAAGACCTACCTTGGGACCCGGGCTTTGACCGGGCGAGCTCGGGGTTGACCTTTGTTGACTTTCTGTACATGCTACCAAGAATAGAAAATAGCATTACTTACAAGGTTAAATCATGTACCGAAGAAATAACACGTGACTTGTCATCTGCATATTTTTTAAGTTAAGCAATTAGCAGGTTAAATCTAATAAATGTAGTTACAGTAGCAAAGTGAACTAATGTGCATACCCTCGCTCTCCATTTTAAAGTTCCACCATAACTTGTAAGGTAACATTACATAACTCGTTCTCCATTTTCAAACTTTTTGACTAAATTCACATTTAGGAGTTTTCCTTTATGAGGTAGGATCCCCATTACTAAATTTCTCGCGGAAAAGATTTCAAAATCATGCTACTCCTTTATTTGAATCTTACTCATGATGTCATTCATCCATTTGAAACTCTAGCGACTTAAGGTCACCTGCATCCATTTAGAACATTACTTTATTCCTTCGGAATTCAAAACCGACATTGTCTTACCGTGTTCGCCAATAACATTTAGTTTATCTCCTCACCTTTATAGCGGTCGCATCTGGAATTCCTTCAACCCCCAACTTGTTAATCATCATAGCTAATATGCCCTCTTCATAGAAAACATTTGTTCCCCACTATTACTAAGTTTGTGACACACACCGGCCATCGGTTTCTAAATGATAATGTCAGTGGTTCCACTAGCTAAGAAATTCTTATCATCAGAATCTCACCATTACGCATAGGCCTTTGACACTCGGCCTTCAACGTGACCTCGATGGTATTTCCATCTCTAAGGATTATCACTCCCGTCCGGCATTTTTAATTCTCTTGGGAACTATATCTTAACTTACATAGCCCACTTCTTATTAAAGAATACACTCGGAAAGATCTTTCTCTATTTCATCTTGTGATAAGTTTGTGCAATAACATTTTCATATATATTCATTCTGAAACTGGTATTCAAGTACTCAAGTCGATTCATATCCAACCCAAACTTCTAGGAGTCATTCAAACCATTTGTTTCTTCATTGACAACTTTTCTTAACAATGATGATTTATCTCTTTACTTCCATAACAAAAATATTGTGTCTCTTTCATACATCAAGTTCGCAACCCCATTATAACCTTATTTATTTCTCTTATACTTTCCTACTGTTGGAAGATATTTGATAAACTCAACTTGTCTTTTTTCATTTCTGGTAGGTAAGATCTCTCCTTTACCACCCATCACCTTAAGGTAAAATTACATGTCCTACTCCCCTCGACTTAAGAGTGGGTCCATTCTTAAGATTCTACTCTTTTTCCGTAGACATTACAAAGTCTTTACAGAAGTGCACTTGCCCTGTATACTTACGTGCCTATCCTTTATGTTAAGGGTCATTTCCCAATCAGGAATATCTTCTCATAGTTTCCACTTCCAAATGATTTTGACTCAAATCTCGTGATCATCATAATTTTGTTATTTCCGATGATATGATCGAATATCCACTCATAAGATCTCTCTTGGTTCCTTTCCCTTATTAAACACCACGACACTTCTAAACCGTAAATCATGTTGCTAAGTATAATCTTTCTCTATTCTTGCTACAATATCATGATTAACATATTACTCTTTCTGTATTTGTAAAAACCTCGTAACTTTATTAATGTGTACGCTCCTTGATCTTAGCTTTGATATACATTTGGAGTACAACTCTGTTGTGCTATTCATGAGTCCATGTTCACATATGTTTTTCCATAAGGACAACTTCTTTATGCTTCAGAGTCCATGCATGAATATGTCATTAGCAAGTACGACTCCCTTAGGCCTATGAGCCGAAGCTAAATCATTTGAACAAGTATGACTGCTTCACAAGAAATTCACATATCATAACTTTAGGTAGATTTTCATAATAAACCTTGTTTTACAATAATAGTACAAGCAACTCACGATATCTTTACATGCCATATAGATTTTTCAAATCATGCCTTTGTATGGATATTTTTTTAGGGCATACCCCTACTACCATGAAATTTAACATGTGTTTACACAATGAGAACCTCTGCATCTTACAAGATACCCTAGCCTCATTCCCAACATAACATCTTTAGGATGCATGAGACACCCATACATATCCTTGAAACACTTACAGTTCGATGATTTTCAAAATGTATTATTATTGTTCTCTAGATCTTTAACCTTAATGCGTTCATGTAATATTTTACAACTCATCAAAAGTATTAATCTAGCCTCGTACTTCATTCAATGCCTACAACCCCTTTACAATGTAAAGTTTTAATCAATCCACATGCAGCTGCTTCGTTGACCCATTACAGCATATTCTCAAAACTTTATCTTTCACAAATTTATCAACATCAAATGGGACACACCTTGTCTATACAAGTTTAATATTTCCCTTTCATGATGACTTGCGTTTTAAATAATTTATGTTACTCCTTTAACCTCCACGATTATGTCTTTTGTACACTTCGTACCTTGACATGTCTTCTAGTTATCCATTCAAGTGTCTTTATATTGTTGCCATGTATATCCATATTTATTATTAACAATTAATTAAATTTGTATTGCCTTTATCACTCATAAACGCGCTTTTATACTATAGACATGTCGTTGCTAGCTCATGCGACATGATAATGACTACAACCTATCATACCAAGTGTCCATCAGGTCACATCAACTTTCAGTATCCAGTTATAAGAATCTCAAGATACAAACTCCTTTTGTTGGCTCAAACCTATCATATCCACTTGATTGAACTTTACCTCTTCTTGTTCTACTTGTCTTTCACAACTAGCAGCTGACATATTATATTTCTGTCCTTTTTCCCGAGCAGTCCCAACCTTATATTAGGTTCATTCCCTCTCAAGAGCGGTTATTCTTTTTGGTAGCATAAACTTCCTGGGATTCTCGATTCTTCACGACAATAATTAATAAGATACTCGTCTTATCTTCCTTCAAACAGTAATTACCTCTTCGCAAAAAACTATAATCCTTATTGCATCATTTCTTTACTGATCTATGCCCTTATATTCATATGTAGAGCCACCCACACTTTCTTGGCAACACCCTCAGTAGCTAGTGTCGCTACTTAAATCTCAAGCATTATGCTCAGCACTCTACTTCGTAAACCTCATCCAAATATCAATACATATAGACAATTTTCTCCTTGCTTCAAGATTAAACACATGATCTGCTGAATTAGACAATCCTACAATGTCTATGTAGACTTCCCATTATGGGTGTAGTGCACAACACACCAATGAGGATAACTCTACTAAACACGATTCTGTAGACTTCCTAGGACTCCAATTAGAACATAGTTCTTTAATACCAAGTTTGTGACGACCCAAAATCACGTGACCGGCACCCGACACACTATCCAATACGGGTGAACCAAATCGTACAAGAATGCCCATCTATATGTAAGATAGATACATGCGGAAGACTTTTTGAAACCACAATCATTTAAATGATAAAAACTATACATGAAACAAAATCTTTAAATCCATCATTTTTCAATAATTGAAAGATACAAATGAATAACAATATTTCTTTCATGCATGCCATATGAAAAACTCTCGATTACAACTCCAAAAGAATAACAACTATGTATGAAATATCTAAGACACAAGAATGAAATAAATACTTGGAAAAACCCCAACCAAAATTAAGTAAGATCAATATGAAGGCTACCCGGAATAGAAGCGATGCCTTGCTATATGCTTCGGAAAGAGAGTCATCATAGCCTTATCCGCTCATCACACACCACGTCTCATCCTGAAAATATGTAAAGTAAGAGGGTCCCTGGAGAGGGGTCCCTGGGGGCTGAGTACACCACTACGGTACTCAATAAGTGTCATAAACTCTCTCTAGCTGTCAGGACCCCAATTTTCCTCTGTAGGATGTCATGATGGTATCTAGCCTCTACGACTAGGTAAGCCTACTATTTGATAACAATTTAACAGATATAATCAACAATACTTAAAACTAGGTTGTTAAACTCATATAACTTCTATAACAGAGTCTCAACTATAGAATCCCCAAGAACTGTAAAACAGAGTCATAAGCTCTATTGAATAAACTAAAATATCTACTACATCGGTGTTTAAAAGAAAATACAATAGTAAATGAGAATAAGGGAAGGTGACTCTGAGGCCTGCAGATGCCGAGCAGGCATACCTTGAAATCTCCGATAAAGGTAGCTAGAAGGTAATATCAAATGACCAGCACGAGCAAACATACTTGGATCTGCACAAAAAAATTATAGAAGTGTAGTATGAGTACACCACAATGGTACCCATTAAGTATCAAGTCTAACCTCAGTTGAGTAGTGACGAGGCCAGGTCAAGACACCTACTAGGATATAGATAAGCAGTATGGTAATGTAATTAGGATAAATAATGGAAGCAAGAAATAACTAATACGAAACAAGATAATAACCTGAACAAATACCAGATCTAAACATGGGAATACATAAAATAAATAGCGGAAGAAAACTCAAGTGATCGTATACAGACAACAACTGCTAGAACAAATAATAATGAAACAACAAGAAATGTTCCCACCAAAACTCTTTGCAACTTGAAGTAAACAACAAGAATCACAATGAGGTACCTCCTTGTGTATAATGAAATCACAACTGATGTACCACCTCGTATAATCATGAATCACAACCGAGGTACTGCCTCATATTCACATTTCTCAGTTTCAATCACAATCTTTCGTTATAACGCCATGTGATCTTTACATTTGAAATAGGTTTTGAAAATAGTTTTCTCAAAATAGCTACACGCACTTTAGCCAACCTTATGATGTCGTGTGGCTTCACATAGTTCCCCTACAAGCAACACGCCCATAAGTCCCACATTATACCGATGCATGCACATCAACCCCAAGCCTTCTACCGCCGCATGCGCGTCAATATCATATTACAATAACAACTCACGCCACATGTGCTCATATATCACAATTTACCAACAATCCACAATATCAATGTTTCCACAACAATAGACCACATCTTCACCACAAAGGGCACAAGAATATCAATAACAACAATGAATGTAAAATGCTCAAAAGGAAGATGTTTCAACAATAACAATTTCGCTCAACGTGATAACAAATTTCACTACCTCAACACCAACAATTCAACAATGAGAGACAATGTATAACCACGATGTTAAATAGGAATAGCTCACAATGGAAACGATAACGTGTAGCAATGAATTCTAATGATGGAAATCAACAATAAAAGAGATAACATGAACAATAACTTCAATTAATGATAATCAACAATGAAAGAGATAAGATGTATAATGTCTTCAAATAATGATAATCAACCATGAAGAGATAGCATGTAACAATAAAATAGGCAACAAGTTCAACTAGAGCATGAGAGCAAATAATCAATTAGGAGGTAGAACTAGTATTAACGTAATCATTTAAGTCATGTAAAGATAGACTAACGCAAGTAAGAACAGATTGACTAAGAGAATTAGAACATGATGTGGCATTCAATTAAAGCATGGAAATAGTCTAAGTAGCCTAAATCGGTCAAATACCACGTACAAGTCGTGTACTCACTCGTCACCTGGGGTACACGGATTTCACTTATCACAATTTAATCAAATAATACCAATCCTAAGGGGTAGTTCCCCCCCCCCCTCCCCCACGAAATTAGGCAAGACACTTACTTTAACTAGCCTAATTCAACACTCGAAAATAGCTTTTCCCTTAAAGTCCGCCTCCACACGGCTCAAATCCAACCAAAATTGACTCAATATTATCAAAGAATGCTAGGTAATTCAATTTCAATAGATAAAGCTAAGATCTTTACACTTTTCCCAAAAAGTCAACAAAAGTCAACTTGGGGCTCGCCCGGTCAAAATCTGGGTCCAATGGTAGATTATGCCTACCCATGATCCCACGAGTTCATGTAATTAGTTTCAAAATTTGAGTCCAAATCGACTCTTAAAACTCAGTTTCTTATTTTTCAAAAACATGACAAAGTTTCACAAATTTTCACTTTTATTCACATTATTTTGATGTTAAAATCTGAGATATGTTGATGGAATATTATTGGAAATGGATTAGAATAACTTACCCAAGGTTTGTAGACGAATATCCCCTTTCCAAATCGCCTCCTACCGAGTCTAGGGTTCAAAAATGAGAGAATAAGTTCAAAAATCCTATCTCCCAGCCCTTTAACCAGCTACAGATGTCGCATTTGCGACACATAGTGCGAACCCTCACAACTACAGACCAGGGCTCGCATTTGTGGACCCTGATAGCCTTGTATATCATCACATTTACGAGAAAGGCTTCACAATTGTAAAGCTGGAAACATCACAAAAGCGAACAAATATTCGCAATTGTGAACTCTGCCAAGATTCTACTTTGCTCGCAAATGCGAAGGGGAGGTCGCATTTGCGACATCATCCCCCTTATTGTTACCTTCGCATTTGCAATCCTGGTGATCGCAATTGCGACACCAGAGCACTAGACACCAGATTTCTTCAATTTCAATCCAAAACTCTCTAGAACATGTTCGAAACTCATCCAAGCCCTCGGGGCTCCAAACCAAACATCCACCAAAGTCTAAAAATATCAAACGAACACGCTCACATGATCAGAACACAAAAATAACATCTAAAACTATGAATTGAACTATAAAATGCATCATTTCTAGATATTTCAAGAACTTCTAAAATTACAACTAAATCTGAATCCTATCAAACATTTCCAAACGACACCAAATTTTGAAGACAAGTTCCAAGTACCATAACGGACATATTCCAAGTCCAAAAATCAACTTACCTCAAGTCCAAACTTCAATACTATGATGCTCCAATTTTGTTCTAAATGCTCAAATTCCATCAACAAGTTGATACCTACATTTATGAGTTAACACATATCATTAACGCGCCACAATAGTACCATTAAACCAAACTGAGTTTCTAGCACTTAGGTCCCACATCACAACTTTCACAAAAAATCCTTATGTCACCATTTGAAGTTTAATTCCAATTCACCCATTAAACGTGTTCTAGGATCTATTTGTTGTATTAAAAACTCAAAATGACGTCACTCAAATAAACTCAATAATATTCATCTTATCTACCAACAAGCTTTTCAATATCAAATCTAGGGTTCATCTATTCCACTATTAAAACAACTTTTCCAACTCATAAGTAATATTAAAACACTCATTTATACTCCATAAATAAATTTCAAGTACTGAGAATTACCTTTGTAATCAAACCCTAGAAAATCCTTCTTTTGGTGTTCTTGGTTGATTTGATGAAATCTAGCAAACCCTGGATGTTGCAATGTTAACACTAGTGTTGATCAACATTAATTAATATAAAACATGGATCAAAATTCACCTTGGATTGTATGGAATTCCCATGGCCGAGAACTTCTCTCTCTAGAACCCCAAAACCTTCAAAGTCCCCTTATTTTTTCTCTCCGCAAACTCCCTCTATTTTATAGCACATGGTTCTGCGTGGGCCACGCATCCTAGCCATGCAACCTGCATGGGCCGCGTAACCTGGCCATCCAGATTGAGCTCTTTCTTCTCCTCTTCCTACCTTTTTCTAGAATGGACCACGTAGCTTGCGTGAACCATGCATCATGGCCATGAAGGGCTTCAATGATTTTTCAAATATTCTCATTTCAATTTTTCAAAGTTATTTTCTTAGACACTTAATTGAGGGACCTACAGCCCTCATGACCTTCATATCCGAGTATTTCAATGAACTTGTTCCGCTTGCTCCAGTATCGCGTTATATCTAAATTGTATTCTTTAAGCTTGAAATCAACCCAGATCATTTGCACAAACTTACGGGCTTCACAAGTGTGATTGTTATGATTTTGTGGCACGAGTCTTTGTCGTGCAATTGGGACGATATTGTGGAACAAGGTCTTTGCCATGCAATTTTGAGTTATAGTGTGTGGGACGAAATAAGGTTGGCCATTTTCAAGCTTGCTCATATGGCAAAATAAGAGTGGTGATATGCGCATGTGGTGAAATAAGGGTGACCTTCATTGATATTGTGCATGTGGAAAAATAAGTATGGCATTGTTGAAGATGTTGTGTGATGGTTTGGAGATAATTTTATTAATTATGTTTATGCGGTAGTACGAGAATGACATTCTTGAATGTGCATGTGACTTCTTTATATTTGTTATGTATTTTTACATGGTTTGTTGCATTGCATCTAACACGATAATATATAACTCTATTATTATTTGATGATTTGGTTGTCAATATAGATTTACCTATGTGGATTTGATATATCATATTTTGTTGAGTTGTCGGTACATATCAAATTGATGTGACAAGGAATTTTTCATCATGAATTGATATATTTTATTCTTTAAAGTCCCTCTTAAATGTGTTATTTGGAAATTGATATAGAAGCGGATCATGTTAGGCATTGGTTTATAGAAACACATGAGTATTGATCACATATATTATATGGTGTATATGTAACAATCCGGCCGGTCGTTCCGTGAGATTTTCTCCGTTTCTCCCATTCCTGCTTTATCGTATGTTGTTTAGCCTATTTTTGTTGTATTGGGTCGATTGGTTCGGGTTCGCAGTGGTCGTGGTGAGAAATGAGACACTTAGTCTCTTGAATTAGCTTAATAGTTGAAAAAGTCAACTGGGAGTTGACTTATTGGTAAACAACCTCGGAATGTATATTTTATGGCTCAGATAGTTTCGTTAGGTGATTTGGGACTTAGGAGTGTGTTCGGAATGAAGTTTTGATGACCGGTGTAGAATTAGGCTTGAATTGGCGAAAGTTAGTTTTTGGCGATTTCTGGTCGGCAGAGGAAAATAGGCTATCGGGGTCGGAATGGAATTTCGAAAGATGGAGCAGGTTTGCTCATTTTAGATATGTGTGTAAATTTTCAGGACAATCAGATGTATTTTTGTTGGTTTCGGCATCATTGGCGAAATTTAGAAGTTTCAAAGTTCATAGGCTTGAATTTGATGTAATTTTGGTGTTTTTGCGTTGTTTTTGGTTTTTCGAAGGCTCCACTAAGTTTGAATGATGTTATGGGGTGTGTTGGTATGATTGGTTGAGGTTCCGAGGGCCTCGGGTGTGTTTCGGATGCTCCAACGGGCACTTTCGGTCTTTGGAAGATTGCTGATTTTTTGGTGTTTTGGCAGCAGTGATTTCTTCATTGCGATCCCGTGAGTTCATCCGCGATCGTGTAGAGTAAAATTTGGGGCAGGCAGATTTGTTCTATGCAATCGCGTAAGGAGGTTTGCGATCGCATAGTTTGGGCAGCCAAAGCAGTGCGATCGCGTGGTGTATTGTGCAATCGCGTAGAAGAAAATGGGGGTGCGTGTGTTGTTGCAATTGTTCTTCGCGACTGCGTGAATGGGTACGCGATCACATAGGCAGGGATTCGAAGCTTCACGATCGCGTGAGGAATGGTGCGATCACAATGGGTAAAATTTGGAGGCATTGAGTTTGTTCTTCGCGATCGCGTGGGTGGTCCCGCGATCGCACTGAACGGAATATTAGTGATGGGCAGAATGTTTTAAAAGGCCATATTTGCGAGATTAGTTCATTTTCCTCCATTTTTGAACGAGTTGGGAGCTCTTTGAGAGGGTTTGAAGAGGAAATCGAAGGGAAGCACTTGGAGGTAAGGTTTTCGACTTCATAACTCGTTTCTATGTCGTTTTCTAAGTAATTAAACCAGAAATTTTCTGAATTTAAACCCAAAATTGGGGAGATTAGGTGCATGAAAATTGGAATTTTCTTTTGATGATATAAGTGGGCAATTGTGGTCCGATTTTGGTGTTCTTGGTATGTATAGAATCTTGGGAGGATGAGGATTCTATTAATGTAAATTTTATTGAATTCCGAGACGTGGTCCCAGGGCTCAGATTTGGCCAAATTTCGAGAATTGTGTCTACATTGATAGTTTTCGATTGAGTTTTGTTCCTTTAGCGTATATTGATGAAGTTAACCTGGTTTTGGTTAGATTCAGAGCAATCGGGAGCCGATTTGAGGGGCAAGAGCATCGCAGTTTAGTATTATGGCCCGGTAGAGGTAACTAATGGCTATAAATCTTTTCCTGAGGGTATGAAACCCCAGACTTCGTATTTCTCACTGTTTTTAGAATGGCGCACATGTGGGATGACAAGTATGTGGCATGCACTGATTTTTGGATTGAACTTGGTCCTCTCCTCGGCAACTATTGAGTTGCATATTTTTACTCTAAATCATATGTTAAATTGTGTTCTAAAAACTATTGCTATATTTGGGGTATAAGCCATGTTTGGGGCCTCGTGCCGACTTGTTTAGACCCCTTGGGGCCTTTTACTGCTAATTTTCCTCACTGTGTTGACTTATGATTTACAATCAGTCATGTTATGTTTAACTGATTTCGAAACTCAACCTTATTTACACTATTTTGAGATATAAAATGATGTTTTGGGTAGAGTACCCTTTTTTACTGATACACCCGAGGGGCTTTTGAGAGTTTCTGACTGAGTGAGGCCGAGGTCCTGATTGTGAGGATATGATATGCCACGAGGTGGCTTGATATTAGCATTTGGGCTGAGGGATCCCCTCCGGAGTCTGTACACACCCCCAGTGAGCACAGGTACCTACTGAGTTTGAGTGCCAAGTGACGAGTGACGAGTGATTGGGAGGCATGAATGACAGTGAGGTTGCCCGAGGGGCTGATACTGAGTGACTGTGAGGTATGCTGAGTGATGTTCTGTTCGAGGGGAGATTTATGATTCATGTTTTTTCCCGAGGGCTATTTATGACTTATTTCATTTTACACTAAATTATTCAGGTGTATTTACTTCTGAAATTGTTGGAAAACACATTTTTCAAAGGATTTTACTGAAGCTGGCTTTAAGGCATGTTGATTTCATATATAATATATGTATATACTGTTGGAAAGAAAGGTTGTGCATATTGTGAACTGATGATTTGATTTTATGTGTTTCTTACTGCTTAGACTCTATTTACTTTCTTTACTACTAAGTTGGTGTACTCGCATTACTCCCTGCACCCTTTTGTGCAGATATAGGTGATGATACCGAGCGTTAGCCATCTATTCTGTGCGGAGTCGGAGTTCGGGACATAGAGGTAGTTGTTCAATGTCCGCAACATCTTTGTTTTCCCTTCTTATTTTGTACCTACTTATTCGTCCCGAGGTTTTGTATTATAATAGTAGACTTTTGGTATACTCCTTAGATGCTCATGACATGTTGACTCCGGATTTTGGGGATGGTTTAGACTGTTTAACTGTTTATTTTGCATATTGGATTCAGTAATTCTATAAACGTTATGAAATGTACAAAATGGTTGGTATTTTGTGAAGAAACTGTAAATATGTGATTGTTGGCTAGCCTAGTTCCACGATAGGCACCATCACGGCCGGTTTAAGATTTGGGGTTGTGACAAGTTGGTATCAGAGCCTAGGTTACATAGGACTCAACGGTCATGAGCAGGTTTAGTAGAGTCTTGCGGGTCGGTACGGAGACGTCTGTACTTATCTTCGTGAGGCTGCGAAACCCTTAGGAACAAACTCATTTTTCTTGAATTCTGTCGTGCCATTTTGTTGATTATGGAAATCTAAACTTCTGTTGTTTCATTCTCTCACAGATGGTGAGGACTCGCGCTACTGATCAGGGTGATCAACCACCAGCTAGACCAGTGAGAGGTCGAGGCCGCGTTCGAGGCCGTGGTAGAGGTAGGGGCCTGCCCGTGCAGTAGCCAAGACAGTACCAGTTGATCCCCCTACTGCTCAGGTTTAGATTCCTGCCGCATATGCACCAACAGGACAAGCTCAAGCACCAGCAGTGCCTATTTTTATTCCGGGTCTTCATGAGACCTCGGCTCAGATCTTAACTGTGTGTACCGCCCTTGCTCAGGAAGTTGCCGCTACTTCTCAGGCCGGAGGAGGCAGTCAGACTCCAGCTGCCCGGACACCTGAGCAGGTTACTTAGGGCCATCAGACACCGGGGGCGATTCCAGCCCAGCCGGTTGCTCCAGTTTGGGACTTCGTGGTTCCGGCTATGCCAGAGGACGAGCAACATAAACTGGAGAGGTTTAGTAGACTTCAGCCTCTAACATTCAGTGGTGCTGAGGGAAAGGATGCACAAGGTTTTCAGGGTAAGTGTCAGAGGAGGTTGCGTACTGCTGGGATTCTGGAGACCAGTGGGGTCTCGTTTGCTACTTTTCAGTTTTCTGGTGCTACCTTCACTTGGTGGGAGTCTTTTGAGAGGCATAGGCCTATTGGTTCAGCGCCCTTCACCTGGCAGCAGTTCTCCACTATCTTCTTGGAGAAGTATGTACCCCAGTCTCAAACGGAGGAGCAGCGCAGGCTTTTTGAGCAGTTGCATCAGGGGGAGCTATTAGTGACACAGTATGAGATGTGATTTTTGGATTTGGATCATTATGCCACCCAGTTGGTCCCTACTGATAGGGAGAGGGTTAGGAGGTTCGTGGATGGCCTCACTTATCAGCTCCTCCTTTTCATGACTCGGGAGAGGGTATCAGATGCTATGTTCGAGCAGGTTGTTGATGTTGCTCGAGATATTGAGTCGATTCACCGCTAGGAGCGGGAGGAGAAGGAGGCCAAGAGGCCTCGTGGATCAGGTGGTTCTAGTGGTGCTCCTTCTAGGGGCAGTTTTAGCATGGTAGAGGTCGTTCTTTCAGGCCTCATCAGTCAGCCCGCTTAGCCTATAGTGGTGAATCTTCGGGGCATGGTCTCCGCGGTTCTCGGCCAGGCCGTTCTTCATTCGATTCCCTCCTAGCCTAGAGTGCAGCTCGAGCACCACCAGTTCAGAGTTCCTATATGCATGACTCTTCTAGTGGTCATTCTGGTGCCAGGGGTTTCTATCAGTCCTCGTCTCCAGTTCTAGGGAGTTGCATTGAGTGCGGCAAGTTTGGGAAAATATGGAGGCAGTGTCCACGTCGTTCTGGTGGTTCTTCTTAGCATAGGGGCCAGCCCTCGACTTCAGCTCCAGTTACTTCATCACCCGCCCAGGCAGCTAGGGGTGGTAGTCAGTCAGCTAAAGGCCTCCCTAGAGGGGGAGGTCGAGCAGGTGGAGGTCAGGCCCATATGTATGCGTTTCCAGCTAGGCCAGATGCTATGGCCTCCGATGCAGTGATCGTAGGTATTGTCTCAGTCTATCACCGAGATATTTTGGCATTATTTGACCCTGGTTCTACATATTCATATGTTTCATCATGTTTTGCCCATTTTCTGGATATACCCCGTGAGTCTTTAGTTACGTCTGTCATGTGTCGACTCCGGTCGGGGATACTATTATTGTGGACCGTGTGTATCGGTCATGTGTGATATCTATTGGGGTTCTGGAGACCCGAGTGGACCTACTGTTACTCAGCATGGTCGATTTTGATGTGATATTGGGCATGGATTGGTTATTTCCGTGTCATGCTATTCTTGATTCTCACGCTAAGACTGTGACCTTAGCTATGCTAGGATGTCCGAGGGTTGAGTGGAGAGGTTCTTCTGACTATATGCCTAGCAGGGTGATTTCCTACCTGAAGGCCCAGCGCATGGTTGAGAAGGGGTGTTTATCTTATCTGGCTTTTGTGAGGGATGTCAGTGGTAAGACTCCTGCTATTGATTCGGTTCCTATGGTCTGTGACTTTTCGGACGTGTTTCCTGCAGACCTGCCAGGCATGCCACCTGACAGGGACATTAATTTTGGTATGGACTTGGTGCCAAGCGCCCAGCCTATTTCTATTCCACCTTATCGTATGGCACTAGTGGAGCTAAAGGAATTAAAGGAGCAGCTTCAGGAACTCCTAGATAAGGGGTTCATTCGGCCTAGTGTGCCACCTTGGGGTGCACCGGTGTTGTTCGTGAAGAAGAAGGATGGTTCTATGCGTATGTGTATTGATTATCGACAGCTGAACAGGGTTACAGTGAAGAACCGATATCCCTTGCCTCGTATAGATGACTTGTTTGAATAATTGCAGGGTTCCAGGGTTTTTTCCAAGATTGACTTGCATTCCGGCTATCATTAGTTGAAGATTCGGGGGCTAGACTTTCCGAAGACTGCTTTCAGGACTAGATATGGTCATTATGAGCTTCCAGTTATGTCTTTCAGGCTGACCAATGCCCAGGAAGCCTTTGTGCACTTGATGCATAGTGTATTCCGGCCTTATATGGACTCTTTCATCATCGTGTTTATTGATGATATCTTGGTGTATTCCCGATCTCGGGAGGATCATGAGCAGCATTTGAGAGTTGTGCTTCAGAACTTGAGGGAAAAGAGATTGTATGCAAAATTTTCGAAGTGTGAGTTTTGTCTTGATTTAGTAGTGTTCTTGGGGCACGTGGTGTCCAGTGAGGGTATTCAGGTTGATCCGAAGAAGATAGAGACGGTGCAGAGCTGGCTTAGACCATCATCAGCTACCGAGATTCGTAGTTTCCTTGGTTTGGCAGGGTACGATCGTCGTTTCGTAGAGGGATTTTCATCTATTGCAGCACATATGACGAGACTGACCCAGAAGGGTGATCAGTTCAGGTTGATTGAGGCGTGTGAGGAGAGCTTGCAGAGGCTCAAGTTAGCTTTGACTACAGCTCTGGTATTGATTTTACCTACGGGTTCAGGATCCTTGTGGAGTTCGTGGCTCGGTGTCTCAACTGTCAGCAGGTCAAGTATGAGCACCAAAGGCCGGGTGGATTGTGTCACGACCCAAACCGATGGGCCGCGACGGGTGCCTGAGTCCTACCTCTCAAACACCCCTAGACATGCGTCTAAGATATGAACCTGAATAACAGATGTTGAATTACAAGAATAACGTACATGAAGGAAATATGCACAAAAAGGAATACATACATATACGTACAACATACGTAGGACGATCCGACAAGGCTTCTATAGAAAACTATACATCTCAAAACTGGAAGCCGGCAATGCCACATACTATCCAACTAGACATATTGTCTACAGACCTCTAATAGAAACATAAATGTACAAAGACGGGACTGAGCCACATCATACCCATATATAACTATATACAAACATATCGTACCAAAATCAAAAGCAACTCCAGAATAAGTGGAGCACGCCAACTCTTGCTGATCAGGGATCCTAAGAAGGGGGACGCCAGTTTGCGTAATTGCACTTGCGAGCATGAAACGCACGCCCCAGGAAATAGGGTGTCAGTACGAATAATGTACTGAGTATGTAAGGAATGAAAATCAGTACATAAGAGACATATATGAAATATGGAATAAGGAAACCCATCTTTAAATCTGAATAACTTTACAAATCCTGAAACATTTATAATGTCATGCACGTGCATATAAATGTCATGTAATACATAGGTCTATACGTACATAACATCATCAAGCCTCTGAGGGCATCCCATCATATCATCTCGGCCACTGTGGGAAAATCATCGACGTATACTAGCGGATCAGGTGGTGGTGCGTATAAACGCCATAACCTTTCTCATATCCCATATATATATATATACATACATATATACGCATATATAAAGCCGTCTGAGTCATGGGTCAATGTACATGTATAAATGTATGAAATGCATAAGAAATACGTTAATAAGATTTTCTCATAATGCCATAAAAATCAATATGCCTTTCGGATAAACATTATCAAATACGTATTTTTCTCGGACCCATGAACAAAATATAATAATAATTCACATGGTGAATCAAGAATATAGACACCCCTAGTATTCCTATGAATAGAGTAATTTATGAAAATTGTGCGTTTGCTCGTTTCTTCAATATAATTTGGACCATGCCAAAAGAAAGAAGGGATGCCCTTAACATACCTGGAGTAGGAAAAACTCCATATAATATTCCGTTGGAAACCTTCGTAGATTGAACTTAGAACCCAAAAATCGGATTAAGCTTCTGCGTTTTGAAACTGATGAATGAAATCAGCTTCTGTTCTTGGCGTTGAAGTGCCTGGACGTTGGAGCTTCTGTTCTTCTAACGTTTTCCTTTATTGAAAATTAGCTTCTAACCTTTCAAACTAAGAAAGTAAGATTTCTTGATTTCCTTTAGAATGAGTAACGTTAATGTGTTCTCATTATTTGTTCCATGTTGAAATATATCAAGACTTGTACATGTCTTGTTTTTGATAACCATTCTTTTAGTTGTTTAATTCAATTACATCATAGATAACCACCTAGGATGTTTAATTATTTAGTTACTTCATGTGGTAAGATAGTGCTGCCACATGTCTTTGGAGTATAATTAATTATGTTTTATCCACATATTAGTTAACTGGGTAATGTCCTGTTACCCAGTAATTAATCAATTACCCGTAAAATTTAAAAATTGTCTCAAATTACTTAAAATTTTACTTATTTTTAATATACTTCATATATACTTTATACATTATATATATCATGTTATCACGGCCATATGGTACCTTGTATGGTACTAGTCCATAATTATCGGGTAGTATCGCTCGACCCGTACTTTATCCTAAATTGGCCACTTTCAACGAAACTCATTTTCTATAATTCGGGTACCCCTTTATCCTTCATAACACTTATTTATCACTTTTCATAAATAGCGTAAGTACGTTAACGTCAAGATGATATCATCCCCGAGTCTATGCCAAGTAACTAAAGACGATGCTTTTAACGTAAGAAAACGCGAGGTGTAACATTCTTACCCCCTTAGAAACATTCGTCCTTGAATGTTCAACTCCCCGTGATCTATATATCTTTTGAAGGGTATCCCTTTTAACAACACTACTACCAACTCTCCCTGTAGAATCTTAATAACCCAACGCCACACAGGACCACAATTATGAATAACGACCATGGCCTCACACGACCAACGACAATAACCTACACAAGCATTTATACACGTATCTTATGGATATGACGTCTCAGTCGGACCCTTCTCTGAAGGAGGAAATAAGTAGGGATATCTAGACTTCATGTCATCCTCGGCCTCCCAAGTCATTCTTTTTTCCACATTGTTGTTCTTCCAAAGCACTTTCACGGAGGCTACCTCCTTATTCTGTAGCTTGTGTATTTGTCGGTTTAGGATGGCAACCGGAATTTCGTCGTATGAAAAGTCCTCTGTAATCTGTACATCATCTGTGGGCACTACTCGGGTATGCATTTCCGTAACATAAATACGTGAAAAATCGGATGGACAGACTCCAATTCTGAGGGTAATTCTAACTCATAAGCTACTTGGCCCACTTTCCGATTGATCCAATAAAGCCCAATATATCCTGGGCTAAGTTTGCCTTTCTTGCCAAACCTCATCACACCCTTCATAGGTAACACCTTTAAGAATACCCCGTCAACAACCCCGAACTCTAAATCTCGTCGCCGCACATCAGAAATGACTTCTGACGACTCTGAGTTGTCAATAGTCGATCCCGGATAAGCATGAATTTTTCTATGGCTTGGTGAAACAGGTATGGACCATGTAATCCAGATTCTCCAAAATCGAACCACCCTATAGGAGTCCTACACTTTCGTCCGTAAAGAGCTTTGTATGGAGCCATCTGAATACTGGAATGGTAACTATTATTATATGTGAACTCAATAAGCGGCAGATGATCATCCCAACTACCTTTGAAGTCTATCACACAAGCTCGTAGCATATCTTCCAATGTCTTAATAGTACGCTTAGCCTGTCCGTCTTTCTGGGGATGAAATGTTGTACTAAGACTTACTTGAGTCCCAAATCCTTTTGGATGGACCTCCAGAAGTTAGCCGTAAATTTAGCTCTTCTATCCGAGATAATAGATACAGGAACACCATGCAGTCGTACTATCTCCTTAATATAAAGCCTTGCATAATCCTCGGAGCAATATGTAGTTCTAACGGGCAGAAAATGGGCTGACTTTGTAAGCTATCAACAATCACCCATATCGAATCGAACTTACACTGGGTACGAGTTAAGCCTACGATGAAATCCATATTGACTATTTCCCATTTCCAAGTCGGAATCTCCATAGCCTGCAATAATCCACCGGGTTTCTGATGCTCAATATTAACCTGCTGACAGTTAGGATATTAAGCAACAAATTCTTCTATATCCTTTTTCATTTCATCCCACCAATATACTTCCCTGATATCATGATACATCTTTGTCGCTCATGGATGGATAGAATAACAGGAATAGTGAATTTCTCCCATAACCTGCCGACGCAGCCCTGCAATATTAGGCACACATAATCGCCCTTGATATGTGAGGACTCCATCTTCTATAATTTCAAATGGTGTCTTCTCTTTTTGAAGAGTGGTATCTCTATAATGAACTAGCATAGGATCCTCACACTGGCGTTCCTTTACTTCAGTACTAAAGAGGATGTTGTTGTATCCTGAATAGTGATTCCAACATCACATGAGTCCAGTAACCGAACTCCAAGACTAGCTAGCTGATGAACCTCATGGGCTATTCCCCTCTTTTCTGGCTGTAAATATGACAGGCTACCCATAGATCTACGGCTTAGGGCATCGGCTACTACGTTCGTCTTTCTCGGATGGTATAAAATATCAACGTCATAATCTTAAGTAGCTCCAACCATCTTCTTTGACGTAAAAATATATTTTTTTTGAAGATATATTGGAGGCTCTTATGATCCGCATAGATATCAACACGAATTCCATACAAGTAGTGCCTCCACGTCTTTAGTGCATGACTCACCAGGGCTAAATCTAAATCGTGGGTCGGGTAGTTCTTCTCATGCATTCTTAGTTGTCTATAAGAATAAGCTACAACCTTACTATGCTGCATCAGCACACGACCCAAGTCAGCGCCTGAAGTGTCACAATAGATAACATAACCATTGGTCCCTTCTGGGAGCGGTAGAACCGGTGCTGAAATATTTTGTCCTTCAATGCCTGGGAACTCCGTTCGCAAGTATTGATCCATTAAAACTTGGATACCTTCTGATTTCACTTATATGGGTATTCTAATCCTTCACAATTCACGAAATTCCCCTCTTCGAAGGCCCAAACTTCATCCTTTATTTATCACAGTTACGCCTTTATTCCACTACCAGGGTAGCATTTCATCTATCCGAAATGTTACTAGTCTTAGACTCCTCTGAGTTCATTCAGGCTATACTGAGACTTTTTATAATTTATAGAAGCCATCAGCTCTCTCATGATCTTAACCCCAAGGACTTATCCATTGTCATCCCCTTTTTACTCATCTTTTTCTTATTCTTCCTCCTCTCTTCTTAAAACCTTGTCTACCATACTTTAACTTGCGACCCACACATCTCTGTTTATATTTATTCGCAACCTTCCTTCAACTTTCTTGTACCATATATTTCCTTATGTTATTCTGGAACATCAAGAGAAACACGACATACCACTTGGGTCAAGGTGCTAAGAGAGAAGAAAGTCTCGTTACAAGTTTCCTGTAATAACCTGTCAAATGGAGAAGCTATGAACCTCTTTCGGTGTCAGGGGTCTAGGTCTAGTCTTTACTGCCCCAATCTTTTCTGTATCCACCCAGATGCCTTCACCCGAAATGATATGCCCAAGGAAGGCCACAGAAATCAACCAGAATTCATATTTAGAGAATTTTTCATACAACTTCTCCTTTTGTAGAAATCCGAGCACAGTACGCAAATTATTTGCTTTCTCAACCTCTGAACGAGAATAAACCAATATATCATTGATAAATATAATAAGAACAGATCTGAAAAGGGCCTGAACACACGTTTTATCAAATCCATGAATAATGTGGGGCATTTGTCCAACCGAACGACATAACACAAAACTCAAAGTTCTCATAACTAGTCCGGAGTGCTATCTTCGGGATATCTTCCTCCTTAACCCTTACCTGATGGTACCCGAACCTCAAGTCTTTCTTTGAAAAATACTTGGCACCTTGAAAGTGATCAAATAAATCATCAACCCTCAAGAGCGGGGTACTTATTCTTGATCGTCACCTTATTCAACTGTCTATAATTAATACACATCTGTAAGGAACCATCTTTATTACTCACAAATAACACAGGTGGTCCCTATGGTGACGTACTAGGTCTGATAAAACCTTTTTCAAGCAATCCCCGTAGTTGTTCCTTTAACTCTTTCAACTCTGCGGGGGCCATTCTATAGGGGGAATAGATATTGGATGAGTATCTAGTAGTAGGTCAATAAACACTCAATTTCTCACTCTGGCGGAAGTACCGTAAGCTCATCGGGAAACTCATTAACTACAGGAAAGGATTGAATGGTTGGTAACTCTACTTCCACATCCCAAACCCGAACTCGGTGATAAATATAGCCCTTTCTAATTATCTTCCTTATCTTGATAAAGGAGATAAATTTACCTCTTGGCGATGCATTATTACTTTTCCATTCAAAAACAGGATCTCTTGGAAACTGAAATCAAACCATCTTTGATCTACACTTGATGTTAGCATAACAAAAGGCCGATCAATCCATACCTTATTATAATATCACGTCCTACCCAATCGAACACCACGCATCTTATCCTTGTTTATTATTAAATCTATCACGGGCCATTTCGGTCCACATCCATATATATAGGTAACAATATTTGGATAACTAATTTACAAAAAGGTTTATATACATAGGGGTCGACTAGGCCGTAGACATGTCATACCCAAAACTATATACGAGATAGTGTATGAAAAACCTCTAAGTAGGCATAACCATAACAAATACAAGTCAGGACAGGGCTCCCTACGTCCTCATAAAACAACCTAACACATTTATAACCCTAACTTGGTAATATTCCAAGAAGAAGTGGAACTCATTAACCAAAAACTAACACTTGGAGGAAGGCTAAAGTAGAGGGTCCTTGCCTCGTCCTATATAAGAACCTCGATCGGACACACTTCAAAGCGGAATCTTCATGCCCTTATCAGTTACCTTCCTCCTCTTGGCCCGACTACTATCTTCTTCCTCTGTGTATCCCATAACATACACCGACGAACCTTGATTGACGGACTCCCAAGACTTGGACTATCTAGAACCTCAGAAGAGCTGGTGTCCGCAAATACCTTGACATAGTTTTGAGCCTGAGGGAAACCCGGGTCTGCCAATCCATGCAACACTCCCTCATAACCTGATCAACGGGCTGTGATAATGAAACTAAGGGTCTTGGTGAGGTCGTAACTCCTCTCACCCCATCTGCTGCCGGAGTGGTCGAAATAACTCGAACGGATGACTCATACGGATCCTCGGATGGATCCTCCTCAATAGAACCCATGATCTCCGATGGGTCTCACTCCATAGTATAACTTATATCTCTTTCTAACACCTTCGTAGCCTTCTGACCCGTGCTAGCGGTTGTAGTCTTCGGAGGCATCGCTGAAAATGTAACACATCGTTAGGACATGAATTCTTATATTGCACGATCTAAGATAAGAAGAGAGGATAACATGCCATATGTCATGTAGCCTCCTGTCTATAAGTGTGGTTCACAACACACCCATAAACAAGACTCTACTAGACACAGTCTATAGACAACCCTAGGACAGAACTGCTCTGATACCACTTTTGTCACGACCCAAACCGATAGGCCGCGACAGGTGCTTGAGTCCTACCTCTCAAACACCCCTAAACATGTATCTAAGATATGAACCTAAATAACATCTACCTAATTACGAGAATAACGTACATGAAGGAAATCTGCACAAAAAGGCATACATACATATACGTACAACATACGTAGGACGAGCTGACAAGGCTGTTATAGACAATTATACATCTCAAAACTGGAAGCCGGCTAGGCCACATACTATCCAACTAGACATACTGTCTACAGACCTCTAATAGAAACATAATTGTACAAAGACGGGACTGGGCCACGTCATACCCATATATATCTATATACAAATGTACCGTACCAAAATCAAAAGCAGCTACGGATTAAGTGGAGCACGCCAACTCTCGCTGATCAGGGATCCTAAGAAGGGGGACCGTAAGTTTTCCTAACTGCACATGAGGGCATAAAACGCAGGCCCCCGGAAATAGGGTGTCAGTACGAATAATGTACTGAGTATGTAAGGCATGAAAATCAGTACATAAGAGACATAGATAAAATATGGAATAAAGAAACCCGTTTGTAAATCGGAATAACTTTACAAATCTTGAAACATTTATAATATCATGCACGTTCATATAAATTTCATGTAATGCATGGTTCTGTACGTACATAACATCATCAAGCCTCTAAGGGCATCCCATCATATCATCTTGGCCACCGTGGGCAAATCACCAACGTATACCAGCTGATCAGGTGGTGGTGCGTATATAACACCATAACCTTTTCCATATACCATATATATATATATATATATATATATATATATATATATATATATATATATATATATATATNTCAGATAAACATTATCAAATACGTATTTTTCTGGGACCCATGAATATAAGATAATAATAATTCACATGGGGAATCAAGAATATAGACACCCCTATTATTCCTATGAATAGAGTAATTTATGAAAACTATGCGTTTGTTCGTTTCTTCAATATAGTTTGGACCATGCCAAAAGAAATAAGGGATGGATTTAACAAACCTGGAGTAGGAAAAACTCCGTATAATATTCCGTTGGAAACCTTCGTAGATTGAACTTAGAACCCAAAAATCGGATTAAGCTGCTACGTTTTAAAACTGATGAATGAAATCAGCTTCTGTTCTTGGTGTTGAAGTGCCTGGACGTTGGAGCTTCTGTTCTTCTAACGTTTTCCTTTATTGAAAATTAGCTTCTAACCTTTCAAACTGAGAAAGTAAGATTTCTTGATTTCCTTTAGAATGAGTAATGTTAATGTGTTCTCATTATTTGTTCCATATTGAAATATATCAAGACTTGTACATGTCTTGTTTTGGATAACCATTCTTTTAGTTGTTTAATTCAATTACATCATAGATATCCACCTAGGATGTTTAATTACTTAATCATTTTATGTGGTAAGATAGTGCTGCCACATGTCTTTGGAGTATTAATTAATTAATTTTTATCCACTTATTAGTTAACTGGGTAATGTCATGTTACCCGGTAATTAATCAATTACCCGCATAATATAAAAATTTTCTCAAATTAATTAAAATTTTACTTATTTTTAATATACTTCATATATACTTAGGCATTATATATATATCATATTATCACAGCCATATGGTACCTTGTACGGTACTAGTCCATAATTATCGGGCAGTATCGCTCGACCCGTACTTTATCCCAAATTGGCCACTTTCAACGAAACTCGTTTTATTTAATTCATGTACCCATTTATTCTTCATAACACTTATTTATCACTTGTTATAAATAGGGTAAGTACGTTAACGTCAAGATGATATCATCCCCGAGTCTATGCCAAATAAGTGAAGACGAAGCTTTTAACGTACGAAAACCGCGAGGTGTAACATTCTTCCCCCTAGAAACATTCGTCCTCGAATGTTCAACTCCCCGTGATCTATATATATTTGGAAGGGTTGCCCTTGTAACAACACTACTACCAACTCTCCCTGTAGAATCTTAATAACCCAACGCCAAACAGGACCACAATTATGAATAACGACCATGGCCTCACACGACCAACGACAATAACCAACACAAGAATTTATACACGTATCTTATGGTTATGACGTCTCAGTCGAACCCTTCTCTGAAGGAGAAAATAAGTAGGGATATCTAGACTTCATGTCTTCCTCGGCCTCCCAGGTCATTCTTTTTTCCACATTGTTGTTCTTCCAAAGCACTTTCACGGAGGCTACCTCCTTATTCGGTAGCTTGTGTATTTGTCGGTTTAGGATTGCAACCGAAATTTCCTCGTATGACAAGTCCTCTGTAATATGTACATCATCCCTGGGCACTACTCGGGCATGCATTTCTGTAACATAGATACGTGAAAAACTGGATGGACAGACTCCAATTCTGAGGGCAATTCTAACTCATAAACTACTTGGCCCACTCTTTGATTGATCCAATAAGGACCAATATATCGTGGGCTAAGTTTGCCTTTCTTGCCAAACCTCATCACACCCTTCATAGGTGACACCTTTAAGAATACCCCGTCAACAACCCCGAACTCTAAATCTCGTCGCTGCACATCAAAAATGACTTCTGACGACTCTGAGTTGTCAATAGTCGATCCCGGATAAGCATGACTTTTTCTATGGCTTGCTGAAACAGGTATGGCCCATGTAATCCAGATTCTCCAAAATCGAACCACCCTATAGGAGTCCTACACTTTCATCCGTAAAGAGCTTTGTATGGAGCCATCTGAATACTGGAATGGTAACTATTATTATATGCGAACTCAATAAGCGGCAGATGATCATCCCAACTACCTTTGAAGTCTATCACACAAGCTCGTAGCATATCTTCCAGTGTCTGAATAGTACGCTCAGCCTGTCCGCCTGTCTGGGGATGAAATGTTGTACTAAGACTTACTTGAGTCCCAAATCCTTTTTGGAGGGACCTCCAGAAGTTAGCTATAAATTTAGATCTTCTATCCGAGATAATAGATACAGGGACACCATGCGGTCGTACTATCTCCTTAATATAAAGCCTTGCATAATCCTCGGAGCAATATGTAGTTCTAACGGGCAGAAAATGGGTTGACTTTGTAAGCCTATCAACAATCACCCATATCGAATCGAACTTACGCTGGGTACAAGGTAAGCCTATGATGAAATCCATATTGACTATTTCCCATTTCCAAGTCGGAATCTATAGCCTGCAATAATCCACCGAGTTTTTGATGCTCAATCTTAACCTGCTGACAGTTAGGACACTAAACAACAAATTCTGCTACATCCTTTTTCATGCCGTCCCACCAATATACTTCCCTGATATCATTATACATCTTTGTCGCTCCTGGATGGATAGAATAACAGGAATAGTGAATTTCTCCCATAACCTGCCGATGCAACCCTGCAATATTAGGCACACATAATCGCCCTTGATATCTGAGGACTCCATCTTCTGCAATTTCAAATGGTGTCTTCTCCTTTTGAAGAGTGGTATCTCTATAATGAACTAGCATAGGATCCTCATACTGGTGTTTCTTTACTTCAGTTACTAAAGAGGATGTTGATGTATCATGAATAGTGATTCCAACATCACATGAGTCCAGTAACCGAACTCCAAGACAAGCTAGCTGATGAACCTCATGGGATATTCCCCTCTTTTGTGGCTGTAAATACAACAGGCTACCCATAGATCTACGGCTCAGGGCATCGGCTCCTACGTTCGCCTTTCCCGGATGGTATAAAATATCAACGTCATAATCTTTAAGTAGCTCAAACCATCTTCTTTGACGTAAAAATATTTTTTTTAGATATACTAGAGGCTCTTATGATCCGCATAGATATCAACATGAATTCCATACAAGTAGTGCCTCCACGTCTTTAGTGCATGACTCACCAGGGCTAACTCTAAATCGTGGGTCGGGTAGCTCTTCTCGTGCGTTCTTTGTTGTCTAGAAGAATAAGCTAGAACTTTACCATGCTGCATCAGCACACGACCCAATCCAACGACTGAAGTGTCACAATAGATAACATAACCATCGGTCCCTTCTAGGAGCGGTAGAACCGGTGCTGAAATTATTTTGTCCTTCAATGCCTGGGAACTCCGTTCGCAAGCATCGGTCCATTAAAACATGGCTCCCTTCTGAGTTCACTTATATGGGTATTCTAATCCTTCACAATTCATGAAATTCCCCTCTTCGAAGGCCCAAACTTCATCCTTTATTTATCACAGTTACGCCTTTATTCTACTACCAAGGTAGCATTTCATCTATTCGAAATATTACTAGTCGTATATTCCTCTGAGTTCATTCAGGCTATGTTGATACCCGATTTTTTCTCAAATTATTTTTTAATTTGTATATACACCTCCAAAATCACTCTTTATAATAACCGGTATTTTTTCAAAAATTTTCATATTTTTATTAAATCCTTTTCCAATTTATTCAGTATTTTTTATATTCAATAATTATTCCCAAATTGTATTATAAAGAATTTCAAAATATTCCCCAGTCAATTATATCATTTTTAATCCTATTAGGATTTAATTATTTCACAAATTAGCCAATTTGGCATTATTTGCCCATAATTACAATAACTTTGCAACTATGGCTTAATTGTACATTTTATACCATCTAAATCAATAATTATTTCATTTTATATTTTTTATACTCATTAATTACCTTAATTTCATTTATCTAGCATCATGTTCATTTTATATGATTACTAGCTAATTTTATTTAATTATTTATCTATTTTTAAGGGGTGTTTAACAATTAGCCACATATATTTAAATTCTAGCCTAATTCTAACCCAACCCATCAGAGTTTAACAACCCAATTCCATACCCAGCACAAATTAATTCATATCCGGACCAACCCCGGATCTATCTGAGTCGTTGATCAAATTAGATCAACGGCCCAGATCCCACCTACCATAATTAAACCTAGACCTACCCCCCCCCCCCCCCCCCCCCCGACACCTCATTTCCCAATCTCTCATTCTCTCTCTATCTCTCTCTGGTTCTCTCTAGAACTTTCCCTTGTCTCTCCACCTCCAATGGAGTTTGTTCGTCTTCTCCGGCTAGTTCCTCTCTAGAAGCGGTGGTCTTTCACTGTCTCCTGGTTATTGCTTCACCCTACACTGGTCTAATGGCACCTTAAGGCCCTCAGGCGAGCCTGGAGCGGTTCAGCTCCTACCTATGGTCCCTCATGCCATCTTCCGGCCTCCTACGGCCGTCAGAGTAAGAGCCATGACTTTCCGGCTAACGCTGACAACATCTTTAAGGTTTTTCTCATTTTTTTAACTCTCTGAAACCCTAACCCCTGGTATTTTCACGATTCCTTTAGATATGTCTTAGATATGTGTATATCATGAAGCTTTTACATGTTTTCTTCAAAAACATTCCTATTCTCTTAGATCTACACTAGATTCGGGTTTATTACGAGTATTATTACATTTTTTCTTAAAGGTTCTCCATTTTTAAACAAGTTTTTCACTTAGGGTTTCTAAGACCTTTTCTTCAAACAATTTCTTGAAGTTTAAGTTATTTTTCTCATATGCTTAAAAGTTTTATCACTTTTAATCATGATTTATTTAGTTTTAACATTGTGTTCTAAATGCTGAGCATGTCTTTTCTTTCGATTTGTATGTGTGTCTGTTTCCCATGAGTAATCCATGTTTCTTTATTATTGTTGCTTCACTATGCTATTTGGGTCCTTGATTCTGCTGCTTCTTGTGTGTTCACCCTGCTTGAATCACTACTTTCTTGAATCCCTGAATGATATGAGTAGTACTATACTGATTTTTCATACGATATCCTCTGTTAATTCTGCATGTTTCCTTAGATACATGAGGCCATCCCTTAATTAGTACCAATTTTGAATCCCTGATTTCTTATGAGATGTTCTTATTTCCAACTTTGTTTTCTTACCTTGTTACATAATTGATTAACTGTTAATTGATTGCTATTTCCTTAGGTGATATTTTCTTAACCTAGCCTCAATTGCATGTTTGTATTAGGAGTGAAATTGTTTCCTTATGTGTTACAGGCATTAGAACTTTCCTTAATTATTAGTTTTACCTACTAGCCGTTTGAGTTTAACCCCTTCAACTAAGGGATACCTAATTGCCTATTATACTTACACTGTTCTTATATTCCTCTAAGCTATATATGGTTCTTTCCTTATTTAATATTGACCGTGTGAATTACTCCCTTGATTATAGGGATACTTGTGCTAATTGGGTACTGATTGATATTCAGCCCCACAATCACTGGTTAATTCTGGTTCTTTCCTTATTTTTCATCAAGTTTTCAAAACTATATATACTCTATTCATACACACACACACACACACACACACGAACTAATCTACTCAAAAAATCTCTCTCACAATTACTTTCTGCTCTCTCTTCTATGCTAATTACTACTACTCTGGGTTAGCCGGCTGCAAGCCAAGGCTAACTATTGTGTATTCTCCTACTTTCCTATTTGTGTTATTGCTTTCTCCACTTCACTGGTATGTTCTAATTTATATTTCAGTCCTCAAACTAGCATGTTTCATTACTGTTGTGATAGCATGCTTCCAACTTGCTTACTTATTCTTCAGCATGTATTTTAGGATCATGAAGTCTCCTCTGCATGTTTCAATTAGGCTTTATCTGTTTATGAACAGCATGTTTCTGTACACCTAGCACCTACTTCTTACATGCCTATGACTGGTACATTAGTTTAACCATGGCCTTAGGTGTTAATCTGACCTAGCACTATACTCCCTAATCCTCTAGACCCTTAGGAGTTCCTGATTGTATGTATGTGTGTGTATCTGCCTGTTGTATGTATGCCCTTACATGCTCTGTATTTGTCCCTAATCCCCTTACCCCTATTTGTGATTGTTGGACTATCATTGGTCCGTGTGTGATGTTAAGCTTCTATTTCCTTCTTCAAAAAAAACTTTTTTCTTACTTACCCTTTCTCAAAACTATTCCTTACTTAAATCCTTTTAAATAAAAAGCACTCTCACATACACTCTTAGAATTCTAAGTTCAGCCCCTTTCGTGTGAGCACTGCTTTGGGAACCCTTTGAGTACCTTCTGAACTCTGACACACAAGGCTGGCACTTCCACACTGCACATGTTTAATACTTTGGCTATGTCTGGGTGTGAGCGCTGCCCGGGAGCCCTTGAGGTCCTTAGGGAAATCTGACACATCTGGATTATGAAAAGGCTATGCAATACCATAAGGCAGTGATGTTTGGAAGATTTGGGCCTAATTGAAGGCTCCCTATAGAAGTAACTTCTTATTTTCCTTTGGTTGTGTAATTCATAATTCCCTGGCCTGTAATAATCTGTAAACAACTCAAGGGATGGATAGTGAAAAGGGATGGGTAGCTACGCATGCATTAGCTATTAAAGGGATAGAAATCATGCTATTAGACTTTATTTCCTATTTGTGCAATAGAGATCATGTTTAGGCCCATGTTTTAAAATTCATGCATTAGAAATTATGTTGTTTGATTTTATTTCCTATCTGCGCAATAGAGATCATGTTTAGGCTCATGTGTTAAAATTCATGCATTATAAACCATGTTGTTTGATTTTATTTCCTATCTGTGCAATAGAGATCATGTTTAGGCCCATATGTTCAAATTCATGCATTAGAAATCATGTTTATTATGTCTCATACCTACTGTTTCATCATGTTCACTTTTACTTAGAAAAATCCTGCTAATAAATGGTATTTTCTACTGTTATGTTCCACACTGCCATGTACGCTTAGAAATCTTGTCTTAGGCTAAACAACATTATAATAAATAATCATTCTAGCATCTTTTGAAACCATGATTAATACTGAGCATTTAGAAATCATGCTTAGGAATTCTGCATACGCATCATTCTACATCTCTATCTGTGCATTAGATATCATGTTATAGGGCCCTAATCGCTCAACTACATTTAGTCTAATTACTTATGTATGAAAAGTATAACCATCCCACTCAGTTTTTCTCAAAAAAAACTGGTAATACTTATGTGTTCTGAACAACCTAGAATGGCATGTTTAAGTAATAATTTGCAATAGTTCCTTTAATAATTCTGTTAATATACAATGCCCCCGCCTAGGCATGCCTCAAGTGACTAATTTTTTCAGTATTTGAAATATGTCTCTCTTGTGTGTGCTGCTTAACACTAATAGGTATTTCTTTTAAATCAGTAGGCAAACTGATTAAGAGCATGTTTTCCTTGAGTTATAAAACAAGTTTGCTTGTCTGTTTATCCTCTGAATTCACCTAGATACCATGTCTTAGGATATTAATTAACAATACTGCCCTTATATGTGTTTGAGTCGTGCTAATTATATGCATTATCTGCGGAGGAAAATCTGAGCTTCCTATATGCTCCTATGTGTTTCCCACTGATTGTAGTCCTATATGTTCTTTGCTTGTCGCCTTAGAATTTTTCCCTTTAAACCTAAGGGTCTGTCTAGTACTCACCTTTTAGGATAGTAGTCCTAACCTCCTCCAGGACTGATAGGATGGGACGGGTAATATCATGCAATAGAATCTGGGACCAACACACACTTTAATCACCTTCACGGGGCGAGAAGGGTAGAATATGGATATGATGAACGGTGCGTTAATACCACGTGTAACCCCTCTTCGAGGAGTGATTACCGGGTATTTCATTGATGTGATCCATATTATTACAAACCTAGGACACCTGTATACGGTAGTTCGTAATTACCCCTACTTTTTTTTCTAAACACCGGTATGTTTAAGACTTAAATCCCCTCTATTTGAGCCTTTACTTGTTATTTGTTATTTGTACAAATTCACGCAACCATTTGGCCGAGAACCACACTTCTGGATCCTGAGGGGTTCCTAACACCTTCCCCTTAGGATAATTTCAAGACCTTACCCAGATCTCTGGTTAGCAACGTAGTTATGATTGAACTACTTAGGTGTCCTAACGCACCGTTAAAATAGTTAGGTGGTGACTCTTCAAAATATGCAAACCCCTTTCCCAAAAGGAACGAGTTGTCCCAACCAATGTCATAAACCCGATCTTCACAAGGAAAAAGGGTGCACGACAGCATGGCGACTCTGCTGGGGATTATAGGCTTTTACCATTTCAAATTGTTTCGTGAATTTATGCCTTATTTTAAACAGTTGCACCCTTTCCCATTCCCGTTGCATGTAATTAATTATTTACTGCGAGTATTTATTTCTAAACGTAATTGACATGTCTCTTTTTTCCTTTTTGTAACTGCTTTAAATCATTATTACCGTTTTTACCACTTTCTTTAACGTGCAAATACTTGACAACTTGTTTTAATACTTATTGCATAAATCATGCTCAACATTCATACTCCACTCGTGCCAAACAAAATACTATAGCAACGCTTGATGAGTGGTTGCGTCTTTCCTATATTATCACCCACTAAATTTGGAAAGGCTTATTAGCGGTAAAACTAGTCGATCAACGGTGCAGTCGACGGTTCCGTGCCTTTCCCCTTGAGCTGTCCACTCAAGGGTACCAGTCTAAAACCCCATAGAATCCTTACTCTGTTGAATTGTTGCATGCATCATGGTCAAACCTATTCAAAGCTAAAGTGTCGTCCTCACGGTAGCTTTTAAGATAGCCTTATCCAAAAGTCCACCGGGTTTCCCTAAACCCAAACGGACGCCCACACGTTTTGTGCATTTACTTGGAGAACTAAATGCTTCCTGTAAATTATTGACGTTAAATAGTCGAGTCCGGTGGGGATAAGGGCCTAACCTATTTGTTTTGCAGAAAAAAAATTAGGCACGAAGTCCCCAGATTCAGCATGGTCTCCAACATCCACCCAAAATTGCTAAGTTGGTGGGAGGATCTACACTCTAGCGACAAAGCTATCGTCAGGAAACACTTGGGTAATCTACCATCTCTTCTAGAAATCCAGCCTAAGAAAATGATAGTAGAGGTTGCTACCCTGTTCTGCGATCACGAAAGATCTGTGTTCCGCTTTGGGAACATCAAAATGGCACCGTGGATAGAAGATATAGGAGGGTTGGCTAACCTAGTATGGGAAACTCTGGGGTTGTTGATGCCTGAGAACCGCACAGGCAGAAGTTTCCTCAAAATGATGGGTCTGAAAAAGGACGCGGAATTGGTATGTCTGGAGGATTCATGCATTCCTTTTGACTACTCGTACGAACGGTATGGCTACAGCAAAATAATACCGTACCTACCATGACGAGTTTGCTATCACCTCTCTAGGACACGTCCATCACTGAGTGTTCGTGTTTATGGTCTGCTTTTTGGGATTGATCGTGTTCCCGATGAAGAGAGAAAGGATCCATACCAGGTTAGCCATGGTAACTAAGACCATAATGGAAGGGTTAAATGGGCAATGCATTGTGCCCATGATCATTGCAGATATGTACCGGGCCTTAGAAAAATGTCAATAAGGAGCAAAGCATTTCAAAGGTTGCAATGTGTTACTTCAACTCTGGCTTGTAGAACATCTCCAAAAGGGGGAATATCGACAAGACATCTACCGCTGAATGTGGGATGACCACATCGCTTTCCATATCCCAAAGCGAATGAACTATATCCTTGACATGTTCGCTCAAACTGAAGATGCTGAAGGATGGGTCGAGCTTTTTGATAACATGACTGAAGAACAGGATCAATGGATGTTCGAATGGTTTCCAACGAATGAGTTCATCATTCGATCCCGAGACGCATCATTTCTGGTACTAATTGGTCTAAGGGGGACATACCCTTACATCCCTCTTCGAGTTATGAGGCAAGCAGGAAGGAAGCAAGTCATCCCTAGGGTCGAGAAGATGAGCCATCTCCGAGCCTACTTTCAAAATAATGACAGTCCTTACAAGTTCCAAGCTCAGCACCTATGGCACTACAAGGTTATACTTGAGAAAGACACCATCGAGCCGGACAGGTATCACGCCGGTTATACCCCTTTCTATCCGGGCTGGTTAGAAGAAGATCTGGGTGGTCAGAGCAAGCCAGGATACGTCTGAGGTCACAGGGTTGTATATGAAAGGGCTGAAGCACAAGTCAAGTTCAACCAATTGCGTAGAAGGATCCGGGAAAATGAGGATGATCACCACAAGATACATGAGTCCAACAAAAGACTGATCGGGGAATGGAAGGACATGGTTATTAGTGCCAACAAGAGGCTAGGATATTTGGAATGAGGTATAATCGATTTGGAAGAAAAGTTCATCAAAAGGTTTGAAGATTGTCAAAAGGTTAAGGGAGCTGCAGGGGGATACCTAGCCAGAACTTATCTGATGCTGGGACTTCGCGAGCCGGGAAAGCTGTTAGAAGAAAGCAGGAATGCCGAATCTGGGGAAGGTCCTTCTGGGACCAAGTAGATAGGAATGTCTTTATTTTTCTAACAATGTAATAAGGCCAATGCCCATTAGTGATTTTTATTTTCGTCTGTCGCTTTGGGATTTTTCTATTTGATTATCAATAAAATGAGGCATTTAGCATTTAAAGTTCTCCAAATCAATTTGTCACTAGGCCTACCTCAGGCACAAAGAGGTCCCCAACTTAGGACACGCTTTCATTTCCGCATTATGTGTTTAAATACTGCAATACTCTTTTCATATTCCTCACTGACTTGGTTACCTTTTTATTTTATTTTTTCTTACTCCCCTCCCCAAAGGTTAGTTCGTGCATTCTGGAATCATCAGCCTATCGCACCAGATCCAAGGGCCCTCCACCTACTCCTCCCCCTAGTCCTCCTAAGGGCAAATAAAAAGGCAAAAGTAAGACGGAAGAGTCCAGCGGCATCAGAAAGGAGAATGTGATTGAAAGGGTAGAGGCCACTGATGGCTGAGGTATTCAGGTCCTGCATGAGAACATGTCGCCACTTGAGCAAAAAAAGCTGAAGTTTCAGGCAGAACTCGATCAAGTCCAGAATCTGGCCAACTTGTCATTTTTCCTCAACGTCCCTGAAGTCAACCTTCCAAATGCTCAAATCCCCGCACCTCCACAAAATATCCCAAGACAGTAAAATCATCCTGCACCTCACCATCACACCACTCCCCAAAGAATACTTGACACACCACAAATAACACCCCACTACTCATCCCAGAACCTCAAAACCCCACAAAAGACCATTTCCACACCTATAACAATCCCATATATGTGGAAACCATGACCCACTCCACTCCGCCTATCCCACAGGCATCCGAGTCTGACAAAAAGGATTTACATATTAGGAACCTGGCCGAGGAGCTTAGGAAACTGACCAGCCGAGTTCAGGTTGTTGAAGGGACCAAGGGGATTGAAGGGTTGAATTATGAAGACCTTTGTATCCAACCTGATGTCGAACTGCCCGAGGGGTACAAACCTTCAAAGTTCGAAATGTTCGATGGTACTGGTGATCCGAGAGTCCATCTGAGGACCTAGACAAATTGGTTGGTGTGGGAAAGGATGAAAGAATCTGCATGAAGCTGTTCATGAGGAGTTTGAAGGGAGATGCACTGTCTTGGTACATCATCCAAGACCCAAAGAAATGGTCAAACTGGGTAAGCATGGCGTTTGATTTCATGGACAGGTTTAGATTCAACACAGAGAACGCACCAGATGTGTTCTACATTCAAAATTTAAAGAAGAAGCCTACAGAAACCTTTCGCGATTATGCTACTCGCTAGAGGTCCGAAGCCGCTAAAGTCAGACCTGCTCTAGAGGAAGAACAGATGAACAAGTTCTTTGTCCAGGCTCAGGACCTGCAGTATTATGAACAGTTAATGATGGTTGAGGGCCACAAGTTCTCTGACATCATCAAATTGGGTGAGCGGATTGAAGAAGGTATTAAAAGCGGTATGGTTATAAATTTTGAAGCCTTCCAAGCCACTAACAAGGCTCTACAGTCTGGTGGTGTGTCTAAGAAGAGAGATGTGGGAGCCGTAATGGTTGCACAAAGAACCAGGTCCTCGCTCAAGTACCAAACCTATCTGACACCTCCACTCACATATCATCCCTCACCAAATTACCAAGCACCCTCACCAAATTACCAAGCTCCACCACCAAATTACCAAACTCCACCACCTTCCTACCAAGCTCCACCACCCACATATCAACCTTCTTCTCCCAAGTATCCACAACCCACTCCTATCTACCACACTTATAATTCCCAGCCATCTCATTACCAATCCCCTCCTACACGCCAAAACTTCCCTAGACCTCATCCCAATTTTGATCGCCATCCTCCAAAGTAATATACCTTCATAGCCAAGCCCGTTGACCAACTATATGAAAAACTCAAAGTTGCTGGTTATGTTACACCTATCCCTGCTGCCACCCCTGAGAATCCTTCTCAGTGGGTTAACCCAAACAAATAATGTGCATACCATTCCGGCATGAAGGGACACACCACTGAAGGATGTCGTTCTTTGAAGGACAAAATACAGGATCTCATTGGCAATAAGATTATTGTGGAAAAAGACCCCTCCCCAAATGTTCGCGACAATCCTCTCCCAGACCATAAGGGTAGAGGTATCCATATAATTGAAAGATGATTGGGATCCGAAGGGTCAATCGGGTTGATCACAGAAGGCGATGACCTAAAGAAATCAGCAGTCACTCTCAAACCGATCATATTCCAGATCGAGCCATCTGAGGCCGCTGAGGTGAATATGTCTATACCATTTGAGTTTGAGGCAGTTCCACCGGCAAAGTCCCCAGTGCCAATTGAAGTTGAGTTTGTATCTCCAGCAAATACACCAGCTTCCTTCGAGGTCGCAATCCTTCCACCCCGAATACACATTCTGTTTGAAATAAAGATGGTTGCACCAATTCCGGTGGCAATGTCAACCACGCCACCCTTCTATTCAAACTCTATTCCTTGGGACTACACAGCCGAGGCAAGAAGGAAAATCAAGGTTAGGTCTGAGGAAGTTGTCGCAGCACAGGGTATGATGAGAACTGGTAGGGTCTACACCCCTAAGCATCTAGCCGAGTCAAGCAAGTAGGCCGCTAACCGGCCTCCCCTTATCGAAACAGGTCCTGATGACCTTTGGAGAAAGATATAGGCTAAGGATTATTCAGTCATCGACCAGCTGAACAAGACACTGGCACAAATATCTATCCTCTCTCTGCTGCAGAATTCTGAAACACACAGAAATGCTTTGTTGAAAGTGTTGAGTGAAGCATATGTGTCAAACAACATCACTAGTGGGGAAAGGGCCAATAATATAGGCCAGGTACTGGAGATTCATAAAATCACTTTTCATGAGGATGAGCTACCATCTGAAGGATTGGGGCACAACAAAGCACTGCACATCACCGTGCAGTACGATGATCATTTCATCACAAGAATCTTGATCGATGGAGGTTCTGGTCTTAACATATGTCCGTTGATAACACTCAAGAAATTAGGTAAAGGTCTATATGAGATAAAGGATGGGGCGATCAATGTGAAAGCCTTCGACAGTTCTTAGAGGTCCACCATGGGGGAGATCATTCTATGTCTACAGATGGGGCCGACTTGGTTCGAAGTGGATTTCTAGGTGATAGATGATCCGGCATCCTACAACCTGTTGTTGAGACGACCCTAGATTCATGATGCTGGGGTCATAGCATCAACACTACATCAGGCGGTAAAATTCGAGTGGAACCAACAAGAGGTGATTATTCATGGTGACGGTAGCAACCCCATTTATAGCCGTCAAACTATTTCGGTGATTGACGGGAAAGGAAGATAGGCGGAAGAACCTACCGCCATATTGAACGATTCAATGCTATTGACAAGTACAAATGATGGGATAACAAGATCGAGAGCATCCTGAACTGGAGAGGATATAAGCCAGGCAAAGGGCTCAGTAAAAACCTCCAAGGGATCATGAAGCCCATAAAGCTCAAAGAACATGGAACCACTTTCGGTCTGGGGTATGAGTACACCTGGAAGGAATTCAATGATTGGTCGCCACCTTGGTGCGGTCCCTATTACCCTTTGGAGCAGCCAATACCTCATCTTGAGCAGACTTTCAAGCAGGCCGACACTATTTACGGTTCAGATGAATAAGAAGCACTTGCAGCAATGAGGAGTTTGTTCCTAGAGAATGATGATATGGATTGTTGTGTTGTCCTCGAGGGAGAGGGGGGGGAAGGCCTTTCCATACAGACTGTGATCAAGGGGGCATATCTCAAGAACTGGTCTATCAAGACAACCAAAGCCCGACGAGCCTCGGGGTAGCAAGGCTAAAACAAGCATTATTTACTGTTTTATTTACTAAATGATTTTCCTTTTCCTGCATTTTTCAACTTCTGCAATAAAGATCTTCAATGCTCAAAACAGTTATTCAATCTATCAAAGCATCTTCTAAATTTCTCTTACGAATCTGATATTTATTGTTATTGTTTTGTCCCATTACTTTATTTATACAGCATTACTATTACTTGTCTTGATGAACCGATGACTGTGACATGCAATGAGACAACGCAGCAAACGGACATTGATTCAGAAGAAGACGACATACTCGACGAGATTGTCAAAAAAGTTGAGAAGTTTGAGAAGGAGACTCGTATCAGCATTCATCTGTCACCATCAAAAAACAAAGAATACACAGAGTTTCTAAGACAGTATGAGGACGTATTTGCATGGTTGTATGATGACATGACTAGTCTAAGTATGTCTATTGTGTCTCACAAACTGACAACCAATCCAAGTCTTTCTTTGAAAAATACTTGGCACCTTGCAAGTGATCAAATAAATCATCAACCCTCGGGAGCGAGGTACTTATTCGTGCCTTATTCAACTGTCTATGATTAATACACATCCGTAAGGAACCATCTTTCTTCCTCACAAATAACATAGGTGGCCCCTATGGTGACGTACTAGGTCTAATAAAACCTTTTTCAAGCAAGCCCTTTAGTTGTTCATTTAACTCTTTCAGCTCTGTGGGGGGCATTCTATAGGGGGAATAGATATTGGATGAGTATCTGGTAGTAGGTCAATGGAAAACTCAATTTCTCGCTCTGGCGGAAATACCGGAAGCTCATCGGAAAAAACATTGGGAAACTCATTAAATACAGGAAAGGACTGAATGGTTGGTAACTCTAATTCCACACCCTAAACCCAAACTCAGTGATAAATATAGCCCTTTCTGATTATCTTCCTTATCTTGATAAAGGAGATAAATTTACCTCTTGGCGATGCGTTATTACTTTTCCATTCTAAAATAGGCTCTCCTGGAAACTGAAATCAAACCATCTTTGATCTACACTTGATGTTAGCATAACAAAAGGCCAATCAATCCATACCTTATTATAAATATCACGTCCTACCCAACCGAACACCACGCATCTTATCCTTGTTTATTATCAAATCTATCACGGGCCATTTCGGGCCACATCCATATATATAGGTAACAATATTTGCATAACTAATTTACAAAAGGTCTTATATACATAGGGGTCGACTAGGCCGTAGACATGTCATACCCAAAACTATATACGAGATAGTGTTTACAAAACCTCTACGTAGGCATACCATAATATATAAAAGTCGGGACGGGTCTCCCTACGTCTTCATAAAACAACCTAACACATTTAGAACCTAACTTGGTAATATTCCAAGAAGAGGTGGAACTCATTAACCAAAAACTGACACTTGGAGGAAGTCTAAAGTAGAGGGTCCTTGCCTCGTCCTATATAGGAACCTCGATCGGACACACTTCGAAGAGGAATCTCCATGCCCTTATCAGTTACCTTCCTCCTCTTGGCCCGAATACTATCTTCTTCCTCTGCTTATCCCATAACATACACCGATGAACCTTGATTGACGGACTCCCAAGACTGTGGACTATCTTGAACCTCAGAAGAGCTGGTGTCCACAAATACCTTGACATAGTTTCGAGCCTGAAGGAAACTCGGCTCTGCCAATCCATGCAATACTCCCCTCATACCCTGATCAACGGGATGTGATAATGAAACTAAGGGCCTTGGTGCGGTCGGAACTCCTCTCACCCTATTTGCTCCCAGAGTGGTCGAAATAACTCGAACGGATGACATACGAATCCTCTGATGGATCCTCCTCAATAGAACCCATGATCTCTGATGGATCTGACTCCATAGTATAGAGTATATCTGTTTCTAACACCTTCGTAGCCTTCTGACCCGTGCTAGCGGCTGTAGTCTTCGGAGGCATCGCTGAAAATGTAACACATTGTTAGGAACTTGAATTCCTATATCGCACGATCTAAGATAAGAAGAGAGGATAACATCCTATATGTATTGTAGCCTCCTGTCTATAAGTGTGGTGCACAACACACCCATAAATAAGACTTTACTAGACACGGTCTGTAGAAAACCCTAGGACAGAACTGCTCTGATACTACTTTTGTCACGACCCAAACCGATGGGCCGCGACGGGTGCCTGAGTCCTACCTCTCAAACACCCCTAAACATGTGTCTAAGATATGAACCTGAATAACATCTGCTGAATTACGAGAATAATGTACATGAAGGAAATCTGCACAAAAAGGCATACATACATATACGTACAACATACGTAGGACAAGACGACAAGGCTTATATAGACAACTATATATCTCAAAACTGGAAGCCGGCAAGGCCACATACTATCAAACTAGACATACTGTCTACAGACCTCTAATATAAACATAATTGTACAATGACGGGACTGAGCCACGTCGTACCCATATATATCTATATACAAATATATCGTACCAAAATCAAAAGCAGCTCTAGATTAAGTGGAGCACGCCAACTCTCGCTGATCAGGGATCCTAAGAAGGGGGACCGTCAGTTTGCCTAACTGCACCTGCGGGCATGAAACGCAGGCCCCGGGAAATAGGGCATCATTACGAATAATGTACTGAGTATGTAAGGCATAAAAATCAGTACATAAGAGACATAGATAAAATATGGAATAAAGAAACCCATCTGTAAATCTGAATAACTTTACAAATCCTGAAATATTTATAATGTCATGCACGTACATATAAATGTCATGTAATGCATAGGTCTATACATACATAACATCATTAAGCCTCTGAGGGCATCCCATCATATCATCTCGGCCAGTGTGGGCAAATCATCAATGTATACCAGCTAATCAGGTGGTGGTGTGTATATAACGACATAACCTTTCCCATATTCCATATACATATATATACATACATGTATACGCGTATATAATGCCGTCTGATTCATGGGTCAATGCACATGTATAAATGCATGAAATGCATAAGAAATGCATTAATAAGATTTTCTCATAATGCAATAAGAATCAATATGCCTTTCGGATAAACATTATCAAATACGTATTTTTCTGGGACCCATGAACAGAAGATAATAATAATTCACATGGGGAATCAAGAATATAGACACCCCTAGTATTCCTATGAATAAAGTAATTTATGAAAATTGTGTGTTTGCTCGTTTCTTCAATATAATTTGGACCATGCCAAAAGAAAGAAGGGATAGCCTTAACATACCTGGAGTAGGAAAAACTCCGTATAATATTTCGTGGAAACCCTCGTAGATTGAACTTAGAACCCAAAAATTGGATTAAGCTTCTGTGTTTTGAAATTGATGAACGAAATCAGCTTCTGTTCTTGGCGTTGAAGTTCCTAGACATTGGAGCTTCTGTTCTTCTAACGTTTTCCTTTATTGAAAATAAGTTTCTAACCTTTCAAACTAAGAAAGTAAGCTTTCTTGCTTTCCTTTAGAATGAGTAACGTTAATGTTGTTCTCATTATTTGTTCCATGTTGAAATATATCAAGACTTGTACATGTCTTGTTTTGGATAAGCATTCTTTTAGTTGTTTAATTCAATTACATCATAGATATCCACCTAGGATGTTTAATTACTTAGTCACTTCATGTGGTAAGATAGTGCTGCCACATGTCTTTGGAGTAAAATTAATTAAGTTTTATCCACTTATTAATTAATTGGGTAATGTCTTGTTACCCAGTAATTAATCAATTACCCGCATAATTTAAATATTGTCTCAAATTACTAAAAATTTTAGTTATTTTTAATATACTTCATATATACTTTATACATTATATATATCATATTATCACGGCTATATGGTACCTTGTATGGTACTAGTCCATAATTATCGAGTAATATCGCTCGACCCGTACTTTATCCCAAATTGGCCACTTTCAACGAAACTCATTTTCTTTAATTCGTTTACCCATTTATCCTTCATAACACTTATTTATCACTTCTTATAAATAGCGTAAGTACGTTAACTTCAAGATGACATCATACCCGAGTCTACGTCAAGTAACTGAAGACGAAGCTTTTAACATACGAAAACGCGAGGTGTAACAGATTACTTCAGAGATTGGATATTCCGGAGTGGAAGTGGGAGCGGATCACCATAGACTTTGTAGTTGGGATTCCACGGACTTCGAGGAGGTTTTATGTTATATGGGTTATTATGGATCGGCTGACCAAGTCCGCGCACTTCATTACTGTTGGTACTACTTATTCTTCGGAGCGGTTAGCTAAGATTTATATCATGGTGATTGTCTGATTACATGAGGTTCCAGTTTCTATCATTTCTGATAGAGGTACTAAGTTCACATCTCAGTTTTGGAGGGTCGTGCAGAGGGAGTTAGGTACTCAAGTTGAGTTGAGCACGGCGTTTCATTCTCAGATCGACGGGCAGAGCGTACTATTCAGAGTTTGGAGGATATGTTGTGTGCATGTGTCATTGATTTTGGGGGTTCATGGGACTAGTTTCTACCACTCGCGGAGTTTGCATATAATAATAGTTATCAGTCAAGTATCCAGATGGATCCGTATGAGGCTTTATATGGTAGGAGGTGCAGATCTCTAGTTGGTTGGTTTGAGTCGGGTGAGGCTAGGCTATTGGGCACAGACTTGGTTCAGGATGCGTTGGGTAAGGTGAAGTTTATTCAGGAACGCCTTCGCATGGATCAGTATAGGCAGAAGAGTTATGCGGAACGGAAGGTTCGAGATGTGTCTTTCATGGTTGGGGAGAAGGTGCTTCTTAAGGTTTCACCCAGGAAGGGTGTTATGAGGTTCGGGAAGAGGGGAAAGCTGAGTCCCCGGTTTAATGGGCCTTTTGAGGAGCTTCAGAAAATTGGGGAGGTGGCTTATAGACTTGCCATGCCTCCCAACTTATCGAGTATTCATCCGGTATTCCATGTTTCGATGCTCCGGAAGTATGTTGGTGATATCTCATATGAGGTAGAGCCACTGGCTATTTTGGGTCGTCAGGTCAGAAAGCTGAGGTCTAAGGATATAGCTTCAGTGAAGGTTCAGTGGAGGGGGCAGCCGGTGGAGGATGCCACCTGGGTGTAACGACCCGGCCGGTCGTTTCGTGAGATTAGCCCTGTTTCCCCCGTTTCTGATTTATCATATGTTGCTTAGCCTATTTATGTTTTATTAGGTCGGTTGGTTCGGGTTCAGAGTGGTCGTGGTGAGAATTGAGGCACTTAGTCTCTAAAATTGGCTTAATAGTTGGAAAAGTCAACTGGGATTTGACTTAATTGTAAACAAACTTGGAATGTAGATTTTATGGCTCGGACAGATTCTTTAGGTGATTAGGTACTTAGGAGTGTGTTTGGAATAGAGTTTTGATGTCCGGTGTAGAATTAGGCTTGAATTGGCAAAAGTTAGTTTTTGGCGATTTCCGGTCGGCAGGGGAAAATACTCTATTAGTGTAGGAATGGAATTCCGGGAGTTGGAGCAGGTTTATAATACCATTTTGGATATGTGTGCAAATTTTCAGGTCAATCGAATGTGTTTTGGATGGTTTCGGCATCTTTGGTGAAACTTAGAAATTTCAAAGTTCGTAGGCTTCAATTTGATGTGATTTTGGTATTTTTGCATTATTATTTTTTGTGTTTTGAAGGCTCGACTAAGTTTGAATTATGTTATGGGATATGTTGGTACGTTTGGTTGAGGTTCCGGAGGCCTCGGGTGTATTTTGGATGCTCATACAGGCACTTTTGGTCTTGGGGAGATTGTTGGTTTTTCTGGTGTTTTAGCTGCAGTGGTTTGTTCATTGCGATCGCGTGAGTTCACCCGCGATTGCATAGAGTAAATATTGAGTCGGGCAGATTAGTTCAATGCGATCGCGTAAGAAGGTTTGTGATTGCATAGGTTGGGCAGTCTTGAGCAGTGAGGTCGCATGGTTCCTTGTGTGATCGTATAGGTGTTCTGAGGCGCGTGAGAGGGATGGATGTTTGAGCTATGCGAACGCGTGTGTGTGTATGAGAACGCATAGAGTGGGTTTGTACTATGCATCACGAACGTGTAGCTGGAGACGCGATCGCACTGAAGGAATATATAGTGTTGGGCAGTGTTTTATAAAAGGCTATTTTTGCAAATTTAGTCTATTTTTCCTCCATTGTTGAGCGGGTTCGGAGCTTTTTGAGAGGGATTGAAGGGGAAATCGAAGGGAAACACTTGGATGTAATATTTTGACTTCATAACTCGATTCTATGTTGTTTTCTAAGTAATTAAAACGGAAATTAGTTGGATTTAAACCCAAAATTGGGGAGGTTCGGTGCATGAGAATTGGAAATTTCTTTTGATGATTTGAGAGGGCAATTGTGCTCCGATTTTGGTGTTCTTGGTATGTATAGAATCGTAGGAGGATTAGGATTCTTGTGATGTAAATTTTATAGAATTTTGAGACGTGGGTCCGGGGCTCGGGTTTGGCCAATTTCGAGAATTGTGCCTAAAATTGATAGTTTTCGTTTGAGCCTTGTTCATTTAGCATATATTGATGATGTTAATCTGGTTTTGGTTAGATTCGGAGCAATTGGGAGCCGGTTCGAGGGGCAAGAGCATCACGGATTAGTATTTTGGCCCTGGTGGAGGTAAGTAATGGCTATAAATCTTGTCATGAGGGTATGAAACCCCGGACTTCGTATTTTCTCACTATTTTTAGAATGGCGCACATGTCGGATGACGAGTATGTGGCGTGCACTAATTTTTGGATTGGACTTGGTTCTCTCCGCGGAAACTATTGAGTTGCGTATTTTTACTCTAAATCATATGTTAAATTGTGTTCTAAAACTATTGCTATATTTGGGCTATAAGCCATGTTTAGGGCCTCGTGCCGACTTGTTTAGACTCCTTGGGGGTGTTTTACTACTATTTTCCTCACTGTGTTGACATATGATTTACACTCAGTCATGTGATGTTTAACTGATTTCGAAACTCAGCCTTATTTACACTATTTTGAGATATAAAATGATGTTTTTGGGTCAAATACCCCGTTTACCTAATACGCCTGAGGGGCTTTTGAGAGTTGTTGGCTGAGTGAGGACGAGGGCCTAATTTTGAGGATATGATATGCCACGAGGTGGCCTGATATTAGCGCTTGGGCTGAAGGAGCCCCTCCGGAGTCTGTACAAACCCCCAGTGAGCGCAGGTACCTACTGTGTGCGAGTGTCGAGTGCTTATTGCCGAGTGACGAGTGATTGGGAGGCATGAGTGACAATGAGGTTGCCCGAGGGGCTTATACTGAGTGGCTGTGAGGTATGATGAGCGATGTTCTGCCCGAGGGGCGATTTATGATTCATGTTTTGGCCTGAGAGGCTACTTATGACTTATTTCATTTTACACTAAATTCTTCAGGTATTTTTATTTCTGAAATTGTTGGAAAACACATTTTTCAAAGGATTTTTCTGAAGTTGGCTTTTAAGGCATGTTGATTTCATATATATATGTATATACTAATGGAAAGAAATGTTATGCTTATTGTGAACTGATGATTTTATGTGTTTCTTACTGCTTAGACTTTATTTATTTCCATTACTACTGAGTTGGCGTACTCACATTACTCCATGCACCCCTGTGTGCAGATACAGGTGCTGATACCGAGCGTTAGTCATCTATTTCCGTGTAGAGCCGTAGTTGGGACATTGAGGTAGTTGTTCAGCGTCTACAGCATCTCTATTTTCCCTTTTATTTTTTGCACCTAGTTCTTCGTTTCGAGGTTTTGTATTATAATAGTAGACTTTTTGGTATATTCCTTAGATTCTCATGACATGTTGACTCCAGATCTTGGGGATGGTTTTAGACTGTTTAACTGTTTATTTTGCCTAATGGATTCAGTAATTCTATAAACGTTATGAAATGTTGAAAATGGTTGGTATTTTGTGAAGAAACTGTAAATATGTGATTGTTGGCTAGCCTAGTTCCACAATAGGCGCCAACACGGTCGGTTTAGGATTTCGGATCGTGACAAGTTGGTATCAGAGCCTAGGTTACATATGACTGAACGGTCATGAGCAGGTTTAATAGAGTCTTGCGTATCGGTACGGAGACGTCTGTACTTATCTTCGAGAGGCTTCGGAACCCTTAGGAACAATCTCATTTTTCTTTAATTCTGTCGTGCTATTTTGGTAACTCTAGAAATATAAACTTCTGTTGTTTCATTCTCTCACAGATGGTGATTACTCGCGCTACCGATCAGGGTGATCAGCCACCAGCTAGACCAGCGAGAGGTCGTGGCCACGGTCGAGGCCACAGTCGAGGTCGTGGTAGAGGTAGGCGGCTAGCCCGTGCAGCAGCTAGGGTAGTACCAGTTGATTCCCCTACTATTCAGGATCAGATTCCCACAGCAGATAATCTAGCGGGACAGGCTCAGGCACCGGCAGTGACTATTGTTATTCCGGGTCTTCAGGAGACCTTGGCTCAGATCTTCACTGTGTGTACCACCCTTGCTCATGAAGTTGCCTCTACTTCTCAGGCCAGGGGAGGCAGTCAGACTCCAGTTGCCCGGACACCTGAGCAGGTTACTCAGGGCCATCAAACACCGGGGGTGGTTCTAGCCCAGCCTGGTTCTCCAGTTCGGGACTTCGTGGTTCCGGCTATGCCAGAGGACGAGGAGTGTAGACTGGAGAGGTTTAGTAGACTTAAGCCTCAGACATTCAGTGGTGCCGAGGGCGAGGATGCCCAGGGTTTTCTGGATAAGTGTCAGAGGATCCTGCGCACTGCTGGGATTCTGGAGACTAGTGGGGTCTCGTTTGCTACTTTTCAATTTTCTGGTGCTGCTTTCACTTGGTGGGAGTCTTTTGAGAGGCGTAGGCCTGTTGGTGAAACACCCCTCACCTGGCAGCAATTCTCCACTATCTTCTTGGGAAGTATATACCCCAGTCTCACAGGAAGGAGCAGCACAGGCATTTTGAGCAGTGGCGTCAGGGGGAGCTATCAGTGACGCAGTATGAGATGCGGTTTTCAGAGTTGGCTCGTCATGCCACCGAGTTGGTCCCTACTGATAGGGAGAGGATTAGGAGGTTCGTTGATGGCCTCACTTATCAGCTCTACCTTTTTATGACTCGGGAGAGAGTATAAGATGTTTCGAGCAGTTTGTTGATATTGCTCGAGATATTGAGTCGGTTCGCCGCCAGGAGCGGGAGGAGAGGGAGGCCAAGAGGCCTCATGGATCGGGTGGTTCTAGTGGTGCTCCTTCCAAGGGGTAGTTTCAGCATGGTAGAGGTTGTTCATTCAGGCATCCTCAGTCAATTTGCCCAGCCTATAGTGGTGCATCTTCGAGGCATGGTCCCCGCGGTTCTCAACCAGGTCATTCTTCATTCGGTGCCCTCCTAGCCTAGACTGCAGCTCGAGCACCACCAGTTCAGAGTTCCTCTATGCATGATACTTCTAGTGGCCATTCTGGTGCCAGGGGTTTCTATCAGACCCCATCTCCAGCTCCAGGGAGTTGTTTTGAGTGCAGAGAGTTTGGGCACATGTGGAGGCAGTGTCCCCTTCATTCTGGTGGTTCTTCTCAGCAGAGGGGCCGGTCCTTGACTTCATCTCCAGTTACTTCACCACCCGCCCAGATAGCTAGGGGTGGTAGTCAGTCAGCTAGAGGTTGCCCTAGAGGGGGAGGTCGAGCAGGTGGAGGTCAGGCCCGTATGTATGCGTTTCCAGCCAGGCCAAATGCTAAGGCCTACGATGCACTGATCGTAGGTATTGTCTCAGTCTGTCGACGAGATTATTTGGCTTTATTTGACCCTAGTTCTACATATTCTTATGTCTCGTCATATTTTGCCCATTTCCTGGATATGCCCCGTGAGTCTGTAGTTACGTCTCATGTGTTGACTCTGGTGGGCGATGCTATTGTTGTGGAACGTGTGTATCGGTCGTGTGTAATATCTATTAAGGGTCTGGAGACCCGAGTGGATCTACTGTTACTCAACATGGTCGATTTTGATGTGATATTGGGCATGGATTGGTTATCTCCGTGTCATGTTGTTCTTGATTGTCACGCTAAGACCGTGACTATGCCAGGATGTCCGAGGGTTGAGTGGAGAGGTTCTTCTGAGTATGTGCCTAGAAGGGTGCCTACCTGAAGGCCCAGCGCATGGTTGAGAAGGGGTGTTTATCGTATCTGGATTTTGTGAGGGATGCCAGTGGTAAGACTCCCGCTATTGATTCAGTTCCTGTGGTCCGTGACTTTCCGGACGTGTTTCCTGCAGACCTGCCAGGCATACCACCTGACAGGGACATTGATTTTGGTATTGACCTAGTGCCAGGAACCCAACCTATTTCTATTCCACCTTACCGTATGGAACCAGCGGAGCTAAAGGAATTAAAGGAGAAGTTTCGGGAACTCCTAGATAAGGGGTTCATTCAGCCTAGTGTGTCACCTTGGGGTGCACCGGTGTTGTTTTTAAAGAAGAAGGATGGTTCTATGCGTATGTGTATTGATTATTGGCAGCTGAACAGGGTTACAGAGAAAAATTGATATCCTTTCCCTCGTATAGATGAATTGTTTGATCAGTTGCAGGGTGCCAGGGTATTTTCCAAGATTTACTTGCGTTCCGGCTATCATCAGTTGAAGATTCAGGGGCCAGACATTCCGAAGACTACTTTTAGGACTAGATATGGTCGTTTTGACTTTCTAGCTATGTCATTAGGTCTGAGCAATGCCCTAGCAGCCTTTATGCACTTGATGCACAGTGTATTCCGTCCTTATCTGGATTCTTTCATTATCGTGTTATTGATGATATCTTGGTGTATTCCCAATCTCGAGAGGAACATGGGCAGCCTTTGAGAGTTGTGCTTCAGAACTTGAGGGAGAAGAGATTGTATGCAAAATTTTGAAGTGTCAGTTCTGGCTTGACTCAGTAGAGTTCTTGGGGCACGTGGTGTCCAGTGAGGGTATTCAGGTTGACCCAAAGAAGATAGAGGCGGTGCGGAGCTGGCCTAGACTGTCATCAGCTACCGAGATTCGTAGTTTCCTTGGTTTGGCAGGGTACTATCGTCATTTTGTAAAGGGATTTTCATCTGTTGCAGCACCTATGACCAGGCTGACCCAGAAGGGTGCTCAGTTCAGGTGGACTGAGGAGTGTGAGGAGAGCTTTCAGATGCTCAAGTTAGCTTTGACTACAGCTCCGGTGTTGGTTTTGCCTACGGGTTCAGGTTCTTATACAGTTTACTGTGATGCCTCGAGACTTGGCCTTGGAGCGGTTTTGATGCAGGATGGTAGGGTGATTGCCTATGCGTCCAGACAGTTGAAATTGCACGAGAAGAATTATCCAGTGCACGATCTTGAGCTAGCAGCTATTGTCCATGCCTTGAAGATTTGGCGTCATTATTTGTATGGAGTGCATTGTGAGATTTTCACTGATCACCGTAGTTTGCAGCATCTGCTTAAGCAGAAGGATCTGAATTTGCATTAGAGGAGGTGGTCGGAGCTTCTCAAGGATTATAACCACACTATTTTATATTATCCGGGGAATGCCAATGTAGTGCCCGATGCCCTGAGTCGCAGGGCGGAGAGTTTGGGGAATCTAGCCTACCTTCAAGTAGCAGAGCGGCCATTAGCACTTGATGTTCATGCTTTAGCGGGTTAGTTTGTGAGATTGGATCTATCAAAGCCCCCGCGGGTATTGGCTTGTGTAGCCTCCAAGTCTTCTCTTTATGATTAGATTAGAGCATGCCAGTATGATGATCCACACTTGCTCATTATTCAGGACAGGGTCTGTCGTGGTGATGCCAAGGATGTGTTTATTGGTGATGATGGGGTCATGAGGATGCAGGGCTGAGTTTTGCGTGCCCAATGTGAATGGACTTCGATATTTGGTTCTAGCTGAGGCCTATAGTTCGCGGTATTCCATCCATCCGGGTGCCGCAAAGATGTATTAGGATCTGAGACAGCATTATTGGTGGAGGCGAATGAATAGGGATATTGTTAAGTTCATGGCTCGGTCTCTCAACTATCAGCAGGTCAAGTATGAGCACCAGAGGCCGGTTGGATTGCTTCAGAGATTGGATATTCCGGAGTGGAAGTGGGAGCGGATCACCAAGGACTTCATAGTTGGGCTTCCACGGATTTCGAGGAGGTTTGATGCTATATGGGTTATTGTGGATCGGCTGACCAAGTCCGCGCACTTCATTACTGTTGGTACTACTTATTCTTCGGAACGGTTAGCTGAGATTTATATCAGGGAGATCTTCCGATTGCATGGGGTTCCAGTTTCTATCATTTCTGATAGAGGTACTCAGTTCACATCTCAGTTTTGGAGGGTCGTGCAGAGGGAGTTAGGTACTCAGGTTGAGTTGAGCACAGTGTTTCATCCTCAGACCGACGGGTAGTCGGAGCGTACTATTCAGATTTTGGAGGATATGTCGTGTGCCTATGTCATTTATTTTGGGGGTTCATGGGACCAGTAATTGCCACGCGCGGAGTTTGCATATAATAATAGTTATGAGTCGAGTATACAGATGGCTCTGTATGAGGCTTTATATGGTAGGAGGTGCAGATCTCTGGTTGGTTAGTTTGAGTCGGGCGAGGCTAGGCTATTGGGCACAGACTTGGTTCAGAATGCGTTGGGTAAGGTGAAGTTGATCCAAGAGCGGCTTCGCACGGTGCAGTCTAGGCAGAAGAGTTATGCAGACCGGAAGGTCCGAGATGTGTCTTTCATGGTTGGGGAGAAGTGTTGCTGAAGGTGTCACCCATGAACGTTGTTATGAGGTTCGGGAAGAGGGGAAAGCTGAGTCCCCAGTTCATTGGGCCTTTTGAGGTGCTTCAGAGGATTGGGGAGGTGGCTTATAGGCTTTCCATGCCTCCCAGCTTATTGAGTATTCATCCGGTGTTCCATGTTCCGATGCTCCGGAAGTATGTTGGTGACCCGTCTCATGTTTTGGACTTCAGCACAGTTTATCTCGAGGGTGATATGTCATATGAGGTAGAGCAAGTGGCTATTTTGGGTCATCATGTCAGAAAGCTGAGGTCTAAGGATATAGCTTCAGTGAAGGTTTAGTGGAAGGGGCAGCCGGTGGAGGATACCACCTAGGTGTAATGACCCGGCCGGTCGTTCCGTGAGATTAGCCTCGTTTCCCCTATTTTTGCTTTATCATATGTTGCTTAGCCTATTTATGTTGTATTGGGTCGGTTGGTTCGGGTTCGGAATGGTCGTGGTGAGAACTGAGACACTTAGTCTCTTAAATTGGCTTAATAGTTGAAAAAGTCAATTAGGAGTTGACTTATTGGTAAACAACCTCGGAATGTAGATTTTATGGCTTGGACAGCTTCGTTAGGTGATTTGGGACTTAGGAGTTTGTTCGGAATGAAGTTTTGATGTCCGGTGTAGAATTAGGCTTGAATTAGCGAAAGTTAGTTTTTGGCGATTTCCGGTCGGCAGGGGAAAATAGGCTATCGCGGTCGGAATTGAATTATGGGAATTGGAGCAGGTTCATAATTTCACTTTGGATATGTGTGCAAATTTTCAGGTCAATCGGGTGTGTTTTGGATGGTTTCGGCATCTTTGGTGAAATTTAGAAATTTCAAAGTTCATAGTCTTGAATTTGATGTGATTTTGGTGTTTTGTGTTTTTTTTGGTGTTTTGAAGGCTCGACTAAGTTTGAATGATGTTATGGGATATGTTGATAGGTTTGGTTGAGGTCCCGGGGGCCTCGGGTGTATTTCGGATGCTCAAACGGGCACTTTTGGTCTTAGGAAGATTGCTAGTTTTTCTAGTGTTTTAGCAGCAGTGGTTTGTTCATTGCGATTGCGTGAGTTCATCCGCAATCGTGTAGAGTAAATATTGAGGAAGGTTGATTTGTTCTATGCGATCGCCTAATAAGTTTTTCGATCGCATAGGTTGGGCGGTCTTGAGCAGTGCGATCACGTTGTTCCTTGTGCAATCGCATAGGTGTTCTGAGGCGCGTGAGAAGGATGGATGCTTGAGCTATGCGAACGCGTGTGTGTGTATGCGAACGCTTAGCATGGGTTTGGACTATGCATCGCGAACGCGTAGCTGGAGACACGATCGCACTGAAGGAATATATAGTGTTGGGCAGTGTGTTATAAAAGGCCATTTTTGCGAATTTAATCTATTTTTCCTCCATTATTGAGCGGGTTTGGAGCTTTTTGAGAGAAATTGAAGGGGAAATCGAAGGGAAACACTTGGAGGTAAGATTTTTGACTTCATAACTCGATTCTATGTTGTTTTCTAAGTAATTAAACCAGAAATTAGTTGGATTTAAACCCAATATTAGGGAGGTTAGGTGCATGAGAATTGAAAATTTCTTTTGATGATTTGAGTGGGAAATTGTGGTCCAATTTTGGTGTTTTGGTATGTATAGAATCGTGGGAAAAAGATGATTCTTCTGATGTAAATTTTATAGAATTCTGAGACGTGGGTCCGGGGCTCGGATATACAAATTTCGAGAATTGTGCCTAAAATTGATAGTTTTTGTTTGAGCCTTGTTCATTTAGCGTATATTGATGATGTTAATCTGGTTTTTGTTAGATTCGGAGCAATAGGGAGCCAGTTCGAGGGGCAAGAGCATTGAGGATTAGTATTTTGGCCCGGGTGGAGGTAAGTAATGGCTATAAATCTTGTCCTGAGGGTATGAAACCCCAGACTTCGTATTTTCTCTCTAATTTTAGAATGGCGCACATGTCGGATGATGAGTATGTGGCGTGCACTGATTTTTGGATTGGACTTGGTCCTCTCCTCGGAAATTATTGACTTGCATATTTTTACTCTAAATCATATGTTAAATTATGTTCTAAAACTATTGCTATATTTGGGCTATAAGCCATGTTTGGGGCCTCGTGTCGACTTGTTTAGACCCCTTGGGGGATTTTTATTGTTATTCTCCTCACTGTGTTGACTTATGATTTACACTCAGTCATGTTATGTTTAACTGATTTTGAAACTCAGCCTTATTTACACTATTTTGAGATATAAAAGGATGTTTTTGGGTCGAGTATCCCATTTTACTGATATGCCCGAGGGACTTTTGAGAGTTGCTGACTGAGTGAGGCCGGGGGCCTTATTGTGAGGATATGATATGCCACGAGGTGGCTTGATTTTAGTGCTTGGGCTGAAGGAGCCCCTCCAGAGTCTGTACACACCCCCAGTGAGCGCAGGTACCTATTGAGTGCGAGTGCCAAGTGCCGAGTGTCGTGTGTCGAGTGACGAGTGATTGGGAGGCATGAATGACAGTGAAGTTGCCCGAGGGGCTTATACTGAGTGACTGTGAGATATGTTGGGTGATGTTCTGCCCGAGGGGTGATATATGATTCATGTTTTGGCCCTAGGGGATACTTATGACTTATTTCATTTTACACTTAATTCTTCAGGTATTTTATTTCTGAAATTGTTGGAAAACACACTTTTCAAAGGATTTTTCTGAAGTTGGCTTTTAAGGCATGTTGATTTCATATATATATGTATATACTATTGGAAAGAAAGGCTATGCTTATTGTGAACTGATGATTTGATTTTATATGTTTCTTACTGCTTAGACTTGATTTATTTCCATTACTACTGAGTTGGCATACTCACATTACTCCCTGCACCCCTGTGTGCAGATACAGGTGCTAATACCGAGCGTTAGTCATCTATTTTCGTGCAGATCCGGAGTTGGGACATAGAGGTAGTTGTTCAGTTTCCGCGACATCTCTGTTTTCCCTTTCTTATTTTGCACCTAGTTCTTCATTCCGAGGTTTTGTATTATAATAGTAGATTTTTTGGTATATTCCTTAGATGCTCATGACATGTTGACTCCGGATCTTGGGGATGGTTTTAGACTGTTTAACTGTTTATTTTTCCTAATAGATTCAGTAATTTATATACGTTTATGAAATGTGGGATAATGAGTTAGAAATTTTGGAAAGAAACTGTAAATATGTGATTGTTGGCTAGCCTAGTTCCACTATAGGCGCCATCATGGCCGGTTTAGGATTTGGGGTCGTGACACTGGAAGACCGAGCGGGAGATGCGGAGCAGATATCCTCACTTATTCAAGACTCCAGGTATGCTTCTAGACCCGCTCAATGACGAACGTTTGTTTAAGAGGGGGAGGATGTAACGACCGGGTTGGTCGTTCCGTGAGATTAGCCTCGTTTCCCCGTTTCTACTTTATCATATGTTGCTTAGCCTATTTATGTTGTGTTGGGTCGGTTGGTTCAGGTTCAGAGTGGTCGTGGTGAGAACAGAGACACTTAGTCTCTTAAATTAACTTAATAGTTGAAAAAGTCAACTAGGAGTTGACTTATTGGTAAACGACCTCCGAATGTGGATTTTATGGCTCGGATAGCTTTGTTAGGTGATTTGGGACTTAGGAGTGTGTTCGGAATGAAGTTCTGACGTTCAGTGAGGAATTAGGCTTGAATTAGCGAAAGTTAGTTTTTGGCGATTTCCGGTCGGTAGGGAAAAATAGGCTACCGGGTCGGAATGGAACTCCGGAAGTTGGAGCATGTTTGTAATGTCCTTTTGGATATGTGCGCAAATTTTCAGGTCAATCGGATGTGTGTTGGTTAGTTTCAGCATCATTGGCAGAATTTAGAAGTTCCAAAGTTCATAGGCTTGAATTTGATGTGATTTTGGTGTTTTGTGTTATTTTTGGTGTTTTGGAGGCTCGACTAAGTTTGAATGAGGTTATGGGATGTGTTGGTATGCTTGGTTGGGGTCCCGAGGGGCTCGGGATTGATTTCGGGTGGTTAACGGAGGTTTGGACTTAGGAAATTGCCACAAAGCTGCTGTTGGTGCCACTTTATTGGTGCGGCCGCACCTGCGGATGGGGAACTGCAGGTGCGGGCCCGCAGGAATCTGCAGATGTGGAATTTGGGCAGCTCAGTAAGGGACCGCACCTGCAGAGTCGCAGGTGCGGAAAAGGAGTCACAGGTGCGAGATTTGGACTTTTAGTTGAATTCCATAGGTGCGTACCTGGGACCGCAGGTGCGGATTAACTGGGCAGGAAATATAAATAGGTGCCTCCGCGAAATTTTGGCATTTTTCTTCATGCGGGTTGAGCCAATTTGGGAGCAATTTGAAGGAGGATTTCGAGAGTCATCAGTGGAGGTAAGTTTCTCGGACTATAAACTCGTTTCTATGTTATTATGTAACGGGTTAGGCTTGGAATTTTTGGATTACATGGCATAAATTGGGGGTTTAGAGCTTGGGAAATTGAGACTTGTAATTAAGTACTTTAGGAGTTGTTTGTGGTCGAATTTTGATGCAATTTATATGTGTAGACTCGGGAAGGGATAAGGATTCTTGTGACGCAATTTTCATCGAATTCCGAGACGTGGGCCGGGGGCTCGGGTTTTGCTAATTTCGGGAATTGTGCCTAATTTTGATAGTTTTCGATTGGGGTTCATCTCCCTAGCATATTTTGATGTTATTGATCTGATTTGTGTTAGACTCGGAGCATTTGGGAGGCAATTCGAGGGGCAAGAGCATCGCGGAGTAGCTTTTGGGCTGTTTTGAGGTAAGTAACGATTGTAACTCTAACCCTGAGGGTATGAAACCCTGGTATTTTATATTGTTTTGGTAAATGAGATGACACACATGCTAGGTGACGAGCGTATGGGCGTGCACCGATAGGGATTGTGACTTGGTCCATCCCGTAGCGACTATTAAGCCGCGTATTCGAGTTGAAACCTTACGACATCCTGTATTTCAGAAGTTTATACTTGTTTATGGGCTTTGAGCCATATCGTGCCGACTTGTTTAGACTCTCAGGGGCATTTTTTACACTATTCTCACACCATCCTGATAGAACATTTGTGAACTCAGTCATGTTTACCACTTGTTGTTATTTTCATTGTTATCACACTGTTTTGAAACTATGAGAGGTATTTTGGACTGAGTCCCGTGAGTTGAGATGAACTGCCCGAATGGCTTGTGAGGATGGCTGATTGAGGCCAAGAGCCGAGTATGTGAGCATAGTTATGGATCGGGTTGCACGCTGTAGCAATATATACATTATATATTACATATGGATCGGGCTGCACGCCGCAGCAATATAGATTATATATGGATCGGGTTCCACGCCGCAGAAATATACATTATATATTACATATGGATCGGGCTGCACGCCGCAGCAATATAGATTATATATGGATCGGGTTCCACGCCGCAGAAATATACATTATATATAGATCGGGCTGCACGCCATAGCAAATATAGCGCTTGGGTTGTAGGAGCCCTTCCGGAGTCCGTACATCCCCAGTGGGCGCAGTCGACTATATTATGGATCGGGGTGCACGCCGCAGCATATGCTATATGGATCGGGTTGCACGTTGCAGCAGTATATATATGTATATATATATATATATATATATATATATATATATATATATATATATATATATATATATATATATATATATATATATATATATGTATGTATGTATAGGATGTATATGTATTGGATCGGGCTACCCGCCGCAGCAGTTGTGTGTATTCATGGTACTTGCTGAGTACGAGTGTTTAGTGTGAGCATGAGATACTGATAGTGGAGTCACGAGTGACTGAGAGGCTTGCCCGAGAGGCTTTATTGTGAGTGATATTGTGCCCGAGGGGCTTATATTTTATGAAACTACTGTTTTCACTCTTCTTTACACTGAGCCTCTAATGATAATGTTGGACAATTGTTTTTATACGAGATTTTTAAATGGAAACTGGAGTTTTATGAAATATTCGGAATGTAGATTCCTGACTTGATTTTTTCATTTCCACTATTACTCATTATATGGATTTACATTATTTACAAGTGCTCGTCACTACACTCAAGTTTTTAGTTACTTTGATTACTTACTGAGTTGGCGTACACACGTTACTCCCTGCACCCCTGTGTGCAGATCCAGGTATCGGACCATCTCACTAGTTGATTTTTGGACGTGCTTGGAGTTTGTTCAAGGGTTGAGGTAGCTGCTCAGCGTCCTAGCTCACCTCCTTTCCTTTCCTCGGTTCATAATTTTTGTCTTTTGTACTTAAGACTTTGGTAGTAGCAAGTCACCTTATTGTACATTGTGCTTATAGTCCAAGATGCTCATGACAGTTGGCTCCAGATTTTGGGGTAGTGTATAAATTATTTATCTCATTTTGCTGTTTTAATCTGTTAGACTTGGAAGTTATCAAATATTATGATAGTCTGTAATGGTTGGCTAGCCTAGTTCCATGATAGGCGCCATCACGGCCGGCTTAGAATTTGGGGTCATGACAGATAATTATTTTGATCTTTGATTCGCGATTTCGATGTTATTTGCGGCGTTTTGAGCTTTTGATGATAATGTGATTTATCAATAATAGTAACAGAGGCTGAGATATGATATTCAAAAGAATGTATATGACTGAGTATGTAATTGCAATGTAAGCAAATAACTCAACAGCAGAAATGACCTCATAGGGTCCCAATAGGATAAGCATATAGCCTAGATATAGTTTCTAACATGGATCATAGCTCAATTACTCTAGCACGTAGAGATTTCATAAATACAAATAAGATCAGGTAACTAAACAGTACCACAGAAATAACCGAGTTACAATTCACATGGTGCACGCCCACATGCCCATCACCTAGCATGTGCGTCACCTCAACACCAACACATATCACGTATATTCAGGCGGTTCATACTATATTCGAGGGTTCATACCCTCAGCACCAAGTTTAAAAGTGTTACTTACATCAAACAAGCTAAATCAAATACCGAGCAAGCCAAGCGATGCTCCAAAAATTCCATCCCACGCGTACCGACCTCTGAATGGCTCAAAACTAGCCAAAAGCAACTCAAATACATTAAATAAAGTCTAAGGAAACAATTCCAATTGATAGAGGTCGAGTCTTTACTCAAAAGCCCAAAATCAACCAAAAATAAAACCCGGAACCGCACCTCAGAACCCGAAAAAACTCACAAAATCCGACAACCATTCAATTTCGAGTCCAACCATACTAGTTTCACTCAAATCCGACTACACATCTATATTCAAAACTCAAAAACTCACTCTATGAAACTTTAGGCTAAAACCCCTCAATTTCTCTTTAAAATCCATAATCCAAATACCAAAAACAAAGATAAAATCACGAAACATAATCACAAGTGTGTCAAGAATGTTTACCCCAAGTAAAATGGTGAAAATTGCTTCAAGAATCGTCTCGATCTGAGGTATATAGCTCCATATATGAATGAAACGAACAAACCCTCAATTTAACTTCGCTTTTGCCGACTCCACTAGCCAGCTTCTGTGGCATTGCATCTGCGAATTTCCATCCACTTCTGTGCAACTGCAGATGCAAAGCCAAACATGTTTATGTGCTCGAACTCGGTTCTGCGCTCAAGACCATCGCTTACGCTGGGCTACAGATGTGCCCCAATTTCTGCACCTGCAAAGACTCCAAACTCTGCCTCTTTTTGCGGTTGCGACCACATTACCGCTTCTGCAGTCATCGCACCTGCGCAAAACCAACCGCAGGTGCCTAACAATAGAACAAGCACTCCTTCGGCAATGTAGCATGAGACAAAAAATAATCACAACCACGTCTGAAACTTAACCGAGCCCCTTGGAACCACATCCAAATATACTAATAAGACCCATAACATAACACGGACCTACTCGAGGCCTCAAATCACACATAACCACCTCGAAAAAATGAGTCACACCTAAAATCAAACTTAAGTAAACGTTGAACCTTCAACTTCCAAAACTTGCCCCGAAACATACCAAATCAACTCGGAATGAACCCAAATTTTGCACACAAGTCCCAAATGAAATAATAAAGCTATTCAAATTCCCGGAACCAGAATCCGAGTTTGATATCATCAAAGTCAACTCCCGATCAAACTTATGAACTTTACAAGCCTTCAAAATTGCAACTTTCGCCAATTAGTGTTGAATCCTTATAGATATATCCAAATGCAAATCCGGGCGTATACCTGAGTCCAAAATCAATATACAGACCTAAAAGAACCATCAAAACTCCGTTATGGGGTCAAATTCATAAAAGTCAAACTTAGTCAACTCTTCCAACTTAAAGCTTCAACAATAAAATTCATTCTTCCAAATCGATTCTGAATAACCCGAAAACCAAAACCATTGATTCACACAAGTCATAATTCATCCTATAGTATTACTCTTTCCCTCAAACTACCAAGAGAAGTGCAAATGCTCAAAACGACCGATCAGGTCGTTACAACTGCACTTTTTTCCCTTCGTCCAGCTTTTGTCCCAATTAAGTTTTTTTGGCCCTACTCGATGCAGGTCAGACGCTACAAAGGTTAGGCCGGCATTAGAAGAAGAACAGATGAACAAATTCTTCGTTAGGGCCGAGGATCCACAATACTATGAAAGGTTAATGGTCATCGAAAATCACAAATTCTCCGACATCATCAAACTCGGGGAAAGGATTGATAAGGGATCAAGAGCGGGATGATAACCAATTTTGAGGCATTACAAGCTACGAAAGCACTACAGTCAGGGGGTATATCAAATAAGAAATAAATAGGGGCAGTTATGGTAGCCCAAGGTCCAAAATCTCCACTCACATACCAAACACCTCCACCCACATATCAACATTCACCTCCCAGATATCCCTAACCCGCTACTGCCTGTCACACTTATAACACCCAGCCAGCCTATTATCACTCGCCACCAACCCGCCAAAATTATCCAAAACCCAGACCCAAATTCGATCGCAGGCCACCTAGACAATATACCCCTATTGCTAAGCCCATCAACTCAGATGCAGTTAAAAGATACTATGTGTAAAACATTTGCATTTCTTCATATGATGTAATTGAACTACGCTTGACCTTCCTGTTTAAGAGGGGATACGTAGGCAACCATGTGGGTTCGGTCACAATTCAATAAAATTTCCATTTTCCCCATAATCAGAAATTGGGGCAGAATTTTGAGGAGGACCCTCAAAATTTTGAAGCAATTTCAACCAACAAAATCGCATGCGGAACAGTCAGAAGTTCGTTCAGATAATTAGGGCAGAATTTTGAGGAGGACCCTCAAAATTCTGTGGCAAGGAGGTTGCAATGTCTCTGATAATGTCACAATTACTGGTTCATCTAATTGATTTCTTAATTTGCATATTACTGTGTTTTGAAAACCATACACGCATATTTTTTGAAAATTTTATTTTTAGCCAAATGCCATCCATGGTGACTTGAACAGGATCCTCGGGCAGAGTGGAGCAAAGCAAGCAGTCAAAGGCACGAACCAACCTCCCCCGCAAAACTTACAATTTTTCTTTGGATGCAGGAATAGGTCATAACCACAAGTATCGTTATAACAATAGAATCGCCAGACATAAATATATCTCCAGCTAAGAATACTTCTCTCTTACTTACTACTCGTCCATTTGTGTGAGACTAAGTACTGTCTCAAATCTTGCATGAGGCTAAGCCCTGCCTCTCTATCTGAATAAGGCTAAGCATTGCCTTCTCCTTGCATGAGACTAAGCACTGTCTCAAATATTGCATGAGGCTAAGCCCCGTCTCTCTATTTGCATAAGTCTAAGCATTGCCTTCTCCTTGCATGAGACTAAGCACTGTCTCGAATCTTGCATGAGGCTAAGCCCTACCTCCCTATTTGTATAAGGCTAAGCATTGCCTTCTCCTTGCATGAGACTAAGCACTGTCTCGAATCTTGCATGAGGCTAAGCCCTACCTCCCTATTTGTATAAGGCTAAGCATTGCCTTCCATTTGCATGAGACTAAGCATTGTCTCAAATATTGCATGAGGCTAAGCCCCGCCTCTCTATTTGCATAAGGCTAAGCATTGCCTTCTCCTTGCATGAGACTAAGCACTGTCTCAAATCTTGCATGAGGCTAAGCCATGTCTCCCTATTTGCATAAGGCTAAGCATTGCCTTATCCTTACATGAGACTAAGAACTGTCTCGAATCTTGCATGTGGCTAAGCCCTGACTCTTTATTTGCATAAGGCTAAGCATTCATTTGCATGAGACTAAGCATTGTCTCAAATCTTGCATGAGGCTAAGTCCTGCCTTCCTATTTTCATAAGGCTAAGCATTGTCTTCTCCCTACACGAGACTAAGAATTGTCTCTCTTTGCATAAACACAAATGTTGCTCTATCCTAAACCCTGCATTATTTTCTTTCGGGGCTAAGCTCTGCACCCGATTCCATGTAAGACTAAACTCTGTCCTGTTATTATCTCTGGCATCATGTCTTTGCATCTTATGGGCTGATATATAGCCAACTTGTCTAAAGGCGTCATATTCCGAAGGCATCATCCCTCATAGCTGGAAGATACCATGCCATGTCCTGAGGGTCTCTTAATATTGCACATCATTATTCAAAGGCATCATGGTTCGGAGGCACGATTTTCATAGCCCGAGAACATCATTTCATGGCCTGTGAATCCTTTACCGCACAATTCATGGCCCGGGACATCATGGTCCAAAGACGTCATCCTCACCATCCAAAGACAATCTCCATGCTCCAAAGGGAATTTGCCTCATGTTTAAAGTTATGAATCTATATGCACATATTGTGTTTTGAGTTTGCAGGCAATCCGAAAGGTAACTATTATCCTAACGGGAGCAATCTTTGCTCCAGTTCTCACTCAATGCTCATATCCTCCAATTAATTCAAACGTAGCCGATCATCACCCATTACCCAGTCTCACTTACCCATAACCATTTTTTTTTAAATCCCAATTGATCTCACCCGGAATATTTTGTCCACTCTTACAAACAACTCCACCGGTTCATTCCACCATTGGATCAAGAACTACACATGGCCTGATTCCTATAAAACCAGGCATATGTAGGCAGCTCAAAAGCCATAGTGCGGCCTATATATTTCAAATCACCCCATTCAGTCAAAATCGGTCATCATTTCTTTACTCTTCAACTCTTTCATCCTTCCCGGGTAAAGAAGGGCAGCTGTTGTTACCTAATTTTTCCCTCATATTTTATAAATATATATATATATATATATACTTTGAAAATAGTACACATGCATGATCATTTGATTTATAAACACATACAAGCACTTTTCTAATTTTCTATAATTTTAAATGGTTTTTAAATCAATTTATTCCTATATTTTTTTGTATAAATACTCATTATTTGCATCACAAATTATTTTTATGATGATTTTACCATCTAACTTCATCATTTATATCCATACTAGGTTTTAAATATTTTTGGTGCATTTGTTATAATTACATTTGTATTTTTAAAGGATAAAATTGCACATTTTGCAATAATAGCCCATATACACTTATAATTACTTTATTTCTACAAAAAAAAACCTTTTATATTTTTATAGTGTTAAATAATTTTTATTAACCACTTTCATGCATAAATAATATTTTTACTATTTATTTACCATTTTTTACGAATTATTTACTAATTTAATTAGGTATTTAAATAATAGCCCTTTTTACTTAATCATTTTTGGACCTAAGCTACCCAAACCAACCCAATTACCCATCCCAACTACTTAAATCCTAGCCTAATACGCCAGCCCAAATCAAATAACCCAATCCGCCTAAATCCTGATCGTTGATCCAAAATGATCAATGGCCCACAGCTAGTGCCCCATTTCCCTTATATCCCTCCTCTCTACCCTAATCCTCACTTCTCAAAGACCGCAGACCTCAAACCCCATTCCTCTCTTCTCCTCTGAAACACTAGGCGTCGTCACCTTAATCCCCCCATAATCTTTCTTCGATTCCAATCGGATATGGAATCACTTGATGATTTTCTTACCTTATTGGTCTTATCTCGCTGATGGCTACTCGATTATGGTATAACCTAGTAGCTTGCCTAACATGGCAAGCTGATTTCTCCATTTTCAGACCAAATCTGGTTCGAACCTTCCTCTTTTCTCATCTATGTCTATTTTTCCTCTCTGGGGTACGAATCTCTGAGATTTTTTTCTCTATTTTTATTTACCCTAAAGTTAGGGTTTAGATCTTTTAAAGATTTATTTATGTTTTTCTTATTTTTTATTTAAAAACTCCTTTATGTTCCCGCATGTCTATTTCTTTGTGATTTTCCATTAAAATTTTAGCCTAATTTATTTGCCCTAAAATTAGGGCTCAGATCTTGTTAAGATCTATTTTTGTCCTATTTTGGTTGAGTATCTTAACCTTCATGTATATCTGCCTATGTGCCTTCTATTTTCGTGATATTGTTTTGCCTAATTTATTTTCCCTAAATTAGGGCTCAGATCTGTTAGGGTTCTTATTTTTGTTAACATTTTTCCTTCAATGTTTTCCTATATTTGTCTATGTGCGTATCATTTTGATTTTCCTTTGATTATTTCGATTAATTTTACTTACCCTTAAAATTAGGGTTTCGATTCTTATTTCGTTTCTCTTACTGATTCTGTCTATGGCTACTTGCCTTAGTTGTTCCCAGACCTGTTTGATTACTGTTATTTCTGACTTGCCTTAATAATATTCTGAATTTTTCCTTAAATAAGTTGATTGATTATTTCCATGTTTGTGTACCCTAGTCTAACGCTATTTAAACCCCTTACCCCTTTTCCCTTAGAACAAGACCAAGAACTAAAAATTGCTCTCACTACTAAACTTTATACTCTATACTACTATATTCTGTTTTGATTCTGGCCGGCTGAAAGCCAAGAGCAGAAAATTTGCACTGTCAATCGCTGTTATTGATTTTCATTGCCTCATTACTTAACATTTTTCTGTTCCATTTGAATTAGTAAGTCACTTAAACCTCTCTATCATTTAATTGCTCAATATGCTATTGTATTAGATTCATTGCTCTATGTGTGTTAGGTTTGTCTTAACTTAGTGATGAAACTTGTTTAATTATGTGTACCCAATGTTGTCTTTAAGTGTGTTTAATTCCATTCCCTAATACCAGTTTATCATGTACCCTTTAATCTATTATGTTAGCATATTATTCTATGCTCACTATGCTATTAGTTCTTACTAATCACCAGCATGCTATTTTCCTAATCTGAATCCTTTACTGTGTGAACTATGTTTTGATCCCTTGTTAAAATTTTAAACTTGCCAGCGTCTAACTATTTGGTTTCAAAATGTTTATCTTTGTTTCTATGTGTGACTTCACCCCCAAATCCTGCTCTGCACTCTTTTGAATCCCAAAATCTTTACTAAACTAATTTGAGTATTGTCTTTGGCCTTCTTAGTGTGAGTACTGCTCAGGGTTCCTATGAGACCCTCGCGAACTCTGACACACCAGGATTCGGTCCATAATTTTTCCTTAAACTGGTCCTGACCTTTTCACTCTAGTGTGAGCACTGCCCGGTGTTGATACCCAATTTTTCCTATATTATTTCCAAAATGCATATATACTTTCAAAACAAATCATGAGCATCAATTAATATTTTACCATAATTTTCTGTAATTTTAAAAGGATTTCTAATTAATTTATTCCATTATTTTAGTGTCCAAATAATTATTAATTGCATCAAACACGATTTTATAATAATTTTATTGTTAATTTTCATCATTTATCTTCGTACTAACTTTGCAATAATAGCCAATATATGCATAATTACTTTATCTTACAAGAAAATGACCTTTTTATATTTTTATAATATAAAGTAATTATTTAAAATTATTTTCATGCATAAATAGCATTTTTATCATTTATTAGCTATTTCTATAAATTATTTTATCAAATTAATTGGGTATTTGTAACGACCAGCCGGTCGTTCCGTGATATTTACCTTGTTTCCCCATTTCTGCATTTGTTATATATTTCTAGCATGTTTTTGTTGTGTTGGGTCAGTTAGTTTGGGTCCGGAGTGAGTATGGTGAGAATTTAGGCATTTAGTCTCTTAAAGTAGCCTAATAATTGAGAAAGTCAACTGAGAGTTGACTTATTGGTGAACGACCTCGGAATGCGTATTTTATGGCTCGGATAGCTTCGTTAGGTGATTTTGGACTTAGGAGTCTGTTAGGAATGAAGTTTTGATGTCCGGTGTAGAATTAGGCTTGAATTGGCGAAAGTTAGTTTTTGGCGATTTCCGATCGGCAGTGAAAAATAGGTTATCGGGATCGGAATAGAATTCCGGAAGTTGGTGCAGGTTCGTAATGTCATTTTGGATATGTCTGCAAAATTTCAGGTCAATCGGAGGTGTTTTGGTTGGTTTCAGCGTAGTTGGCGAAATTTGAAAGTTTCAAAGCTCATAGGCTTGAATTTGATGTAATTTTGGTGTTTACGTGTTATTTTTGGTGTTTCGAAGGCTCGACTAAGTTGGAATAATGTTATGGGGTGTGTTGGTATGTTTGGTTGGGGTGCCGAGGGGCTCGGGATTGATTTCGGCTGGTTGGCGGGGTTTTGAACTTGGAAAATTTGCAGAAAATAGCTGATGGTGTGAGTTTCTGGTGTTGGCTGCACCTGCGGATGGGTAGCCGCAGGTGCGATGCCGTAGGTGCGATGGGCCATGCGCAGGTGCGAAAGAGTCTAGGCAGGGAAATTTCCGCAGGTGTGAAGTTATGGCCGCACCTGCGAAGCCGCAGGTGCGGAGGATTGGCCGCAGGTGCGAAATTGGTCCGTTAGTGGGACTTCCGAAGGTGCGCACCTGGGACCGCAAGTGCGGGTCCGCAGGTGCGACTAAGTGTCCGCGGGTGGGGAAATTCTAGATGAAACAGTATAAAAGGGGGCCTCCGTGAAAATTGTCTCATTCCACCATTTTTGCATGCGGGGGGAGCTCTTTGAAGGCAATTTGAAGAAGGGAATTTGTGGTTCTTCAGTGAAGGTAAGTTCTCGGGTTATTAACATTGTTTCTATGCTATTTTATTCGGATTAGGCTTGTGAATTTGAGGATTTAAGTAGGAAAAGGTTGGGAAGAAAGGGTGGAGAATTTGAATTTTCTTTTGAGGTTTTGGGTAGGCAATTGTGATCCGATTGTGATGATTTTGGTATGAGTAGAATCATGGGAGGACGAGGTTTCTAGTGATGTAAAAATTATCGAATTCCGAGATGTGGGACTGGGGCTCGGGTTTGGCCGAATTTTGAGATGCTTGTATAATTTGATATTTTTCGATTGGGTTGTGATCCTTTGATATATATTGATGATGTTAAACTGGTTTTGGCTAGATTCGGATCAACCGGGAGCCAATTTGAGGGGGGCGTTACGGACTAGTGTTGTAGCCCGGTAGAGGTAAGTAATGATTATAAATCTTGTCCTGAGGGTATGAAACCCCGGACTACATATTTCTCACTGATTTTAGAATGGCGCACATGTCGGATGACGAGTATGTGGCGTATACTGATTTTTGGATTGGACTAGGTCCTCTCCGCGGAAACTATGAGTTTCATATTTTACTCAAAACCTTATGCTAAATTATGTTCTAAAGATTGTTGAAATATTTGGGCTATAAGCCGTGTTTGGGTCCTCGTGCCGATCTGTTTAGACCCCTTGGGGGATTTTTACTGCGGTTTTCCCTCACTATTTGTTGGTGATTTCAGTCAGCCACATTGTGCATACTGTTTTTTGAAACTCATCCTTATTTACACTACTTTGAGATTTAAAATGATGTTTTGGGTCGAGTACCTTGTTTTACTGATTCGCCCAAGGGGCCTTTTGAGTGGTTCTGCTGAGTGATGGTGAGGTGTTGAGTGATGGTGAGATGCTGAGTGATATTAGCGCTTGGGATGAAGGAGCCCCTCTGGAGTTTGTACACACCCCCAGTGAGCGCACCGAGTGCCGAGTGATGAGCGATTGGGAGGCATGAGTGACTGTGAGGTGCTGAGTGATTGTGAGGTGCTGAGCGACTGTGAGGCATGCCCGAGGGGCTGATTATGATACATGTTTTTCCCGAGGGGCTACTTATGATTTTACTACTTTCATTCTGAACTTATGAAATACTTTTTGCCTGAGGGGCCTCTATATGATTCATTTCATTTTCATACTAAATCTTTCGGTTTGAAGTTGTTAAAAATATGTTTTCTTCAAAGGACTTTTCTGAAATTTGTTTTAAGGCATGATAATTTCGTATATCTATGTTTAAACTATTGAAAAGTAAGGTTGTGTATATTGTGATTTGATGGCATTGATTTTATGTGTTTTCTTGCCGCTTAGACTTGATTTATTTTCATTATTACTGAGTTGGCGTACTCACATTACTCCCATGCACCCCTGTGTGTAAATTCAGGTGCAGATACCGAGCATTAGCCATTTATTCTGCGCGGAGCCGGATTGCGAGATATAGAGGTAGCTGTTCAGCGTCCGCAGCATCTTTGTTTTCCCTTATTGTTTTATCTAGCTTTTATTCGAAGGTTTTGTATTATAATGTCGTACCTTTGGCTTATTTTCCTTAGATGTTCATGACTTGTTGGCTCCGGGTTTTGGGGTTGGTGGCACTGTTTATTGGCCTATTTTGTTTAGTAAACTCTGCCTATTTATGAAATGCTTGGAATTTGATTGGGATTCTGAAAGAATGTGAACATGTGGTTATTGGCTAGCCTAGTTCCACGATAGGCGCCATCACGGCCGGTTTAGGATTTGGGGTCGTGACAGTTTGGTATTAGAGCATAGGTTACATTGGACTCAACGGTCATGACCAGGTTTAGTAGAGTCTTGCGGATCGGTACGGAGACGTCTGTACTTATCTTCGAGAGTCTGTCGAACTTTTAGGAAACATTTCTATCTTTCTTGAACTCTTTCGTGTTGATCTATTGATTCTTGGAATCTGAACTTACGTTGTTTCATTCTCTCACAGATTTCGAGGACACGCCATACCGATCAGAATGACCAGCCACTGGCTAGACCAGCAAGAGGTCGAGGCCGTGGTAGAGGTACGGGGCCAGCCCGCGCAGCAGCCGCGACAGTACCACAGGATCCCCCTATCGATCATGATCAGGTTCTCGCCGATGGTGGACAGGCTCAAGCACCGGCAGTGCCTACGGTTATTCCGGGTCTTCAGGAGACCCTGACTCAGATATTGACAGTATGCACCAGTTTGGCTCAGACAGTCCCAATGTCTTCTACTACCACCACAACTCAGGCCGGGGGAAGCAATCAGACTCCAGTTGCCCGGGCACCTGAGCAGGTTGCACAGGATATTCAGGCACCGGGAGCAGCCCCAGCTCAGCCAGTTGCTCTGGTCCAGGATTATGTGGTCCCTACTATGCTGGAGGACGAGCAGCGCAGGTTGGAGAGATTCAGCAGACTTAAGCCTCCGACTTTCAGCGGTACAGAGGGCGAGGATTCCCAGGGGTTTCTAGATAGATGTCAGAGGATACTACGTACTGTGGGTATTTTGGAGACCAGTGGGGTCTCATTTGTTACATTTCAGTTTGCGGGTGATGCCTTTACCTGGAGGGAGTCATTCGAGAGGCGTAGGCCGGTTGGTTTAGCACCTCTCACCTGGGGGTGTGTACAGACTCCAGAGGGGCTCCTTCAGCCCAAGCGATAATATCACTCAGCACCTCACCATCACTCAGCAGAACCACTCAAAAGGCCCCTCGGGCGAATCAGTAAAACAGGGTACTCGACCCAAAACATCATTTTAAATCTCAAAGTAGTGTAAATCAGGTTGAGTTTCGAAAAATAGTAAGCACAATGTGGTTGAGTGAAATCATCAACAAATAGTGAAGGAAAACAACAGTAAAAAGCCCCCAGGGGGTCTAAACAGATCGGCACGAGGCCCCAAACACGGCTTATAGCCCAAATATTTCAACAATATTTAGAACATAATTTAGCATAAGGTTTTGAGTAAAATATGCAACTCATTAGTTGCCGCGGAGAGGACCTAGTCCAATCTAAAAATCAGTACGCGCCACATACTCGTCATCCGACATGTGCGCCATTCTAATCAGTGAGAAATATGTAGTCCGGGGTTCCATACCCTCAGGACAAGATTTATAACCATTACTTACCTCTATTGGGCCACAACACTAGTCCGCAACGCCCTTGCCCCTCAAATTCGCTCCTGATTGCTCCGAATCTAGCCAAAACCAGTTTAACATCATCAATATATATCAAAGGATCACAATCCAATCGAAAACTATCAAACTATAAAAGAATCTCGAAATTCGGCCAAATCCGAGCTCTGGGCCCACGTCTCGAAATTCGATAATTTTTACATCACTAGAAACCTCGTCCTCCCACGATTCTACTCATACCAAAATTATCACAATCGGATCACAATTACCTACCCAAAACCTCAAAAGAAAATTCCAATTCTCCACCCTTTCTTCCCAACCTTTTCCTACTTAAATCATCAATTCACAAGCCTAATCCGAACAAAATAGCATAGAAACGATGTTAATAACCTGAGAACTTACCTTCACTGAAGAACCACAAATTCCCTTCTTCAAATTGCCTTCAAAGAGCTCCTCCCGCATGCAAAAATGGTAGAATGAGACAATTTTCATGGAGGCCCCTTTTTATACTGTTTCTGCCAGCATTTCCGCACCGGCGGACACTTAGTCGCACCTGCGGGCCCGCACTTGCGGTCCTAGGTGCGCACCTGCGGAAGTCCCACTAACGGACCAATTTCGCACCTGCAGCCAATCCTCAGCACCTGCGGCTTCGCAGGTGCGGCCATAACTTCGCACCTCCAGATATTTCCTTGCCTAGCCTCTTTCGCACCTGCGCATGGCCCATCGCACCTGCGGCTACCCATCCGCGGTGCGGCCAACACCAGAAACTCACACCAGCAGCTATTTTCTGCAAATTTTCCAAGTTCAAAACCCCGCCAACCATCCAAAATCTCCTGAGCCCCTCGGGGCCACAACCAAACATACCAACACACCCCATAGCATTATTCCAACTTAGTCTAGCCTTCGAAACACCAAAAACAACACAAAAACACCAAAATTACATCAAATTCAAGCCTATGAACTTTGAAACTTCCAAATTTTTCCAACTACGCCGAAACCAACCAAAACACCTCNAAAACTTCATTCCAAACACACTCCTAAGTCCCAAATCACCTAACGAAGCTATCCGAGCCATAAAATCGGCATTCCGAGGTTGTTCACCAATAAGTCAACTATCAGTTGACTTTCTCAACTATTAGGCTACTTTAAGAGACTAAATGCCTAAATTCTCACCATACTCACTCCGGACCCAAACCAACTTACCCAACACAACAAAAACAGGCTAGCAATATATTACAAATGTAGAAATGGGGAAACAGGATAAATCTCACGGAAGAACCGGTGGGGTCGTTACATCCTCCCCCTCTTAAACAAATGTTCGTCCTCGAACGTGTCTAGAAACATACCTGGAGTATCGAATAAATGAGGATATTTGTCCCGCATCTCCCGCTCGGTATCCCAGGTGGTATCCTCCACCGGCTGACCTCTCCACTGAACCTTCACATATCCTTTAACCTCAACTTCCTGACCTGTCGACCCAAAATAGCCACTGGCTCTGCCTCTTATGACATATCACCCTCGAGATGAATCGTGCTGAAGTCCAAAACATGGGAAGGGTCACCAACATACTTCCAGAGCATCGAAACATGGAATACAGAATGAATACTCGATAAACTGGGAGGCATAGCAAGCCTATAAGCCACCTCCCCAACCCTTTGAAGCACCTCAAATAGCCCAATGAACCTGGGACTCAGCTTCCCCCTCTTCCCGAATCTCATAACACCCTTCATGGGCGACACCTTCAGCAACACCTTATCCCCAACCATGAAAGACACATCTCGGACCTTCCGGTCCGTATAACTCTTCTGCCTAGACTTTGCCGTGCGAAGCCGCTCTAGAATCAACTTTGCCTTACTCAATGCATCCTGAACCAAGTCTGTGCCCAATAGCCTCGCCTCGCCCGGCTCAAACCAACAAAATCGGAGACCTGCAAATCCTACCATATAAATCCTCATACAGAGCCATCTGGATACTCGACTGATAGCTGTTATTATATGCAAACTCCGCTAGTGGCAGAACATGGTCCCATGAACCACCAAAGCCAATCACACAAGCACACAACATATCCTCCAAAATCTGAATGGTACGCTCCGACTGCCCGTCGGTTTGAGGGTGAAGCACTATGCTTAACTCGACCTGATTACCCAACTCTCTCTGCACGACTCTCCAAAACTGAGATGTGAACTGAGTACCTCTGTCGGAAATGATAGAAAGTGGAACCCCATGCAATCGGACAATCTCCCTGATATAAATCTCAGCTAACCTCTCCGAAGAATAAGTAGTACCAACAAGAATGAAGTGCACGAACTTGGTCAGCCGATCCACAATAACCCATATAGCACCAAACCTCCTCGAAGTCCGTGGGAGTCCAACTACGAAGTCCATGGTGATCCGCTCCCACTTCCACTCTGGAATATCAAATCTCTGAAGCAACCCACCTGGTCTCTAGTGCTCATACTTGACCTGCTGACAGTTGATACACCGAGCCATAAACTCCACAATATCCTTATTCATCCTCCTCCACCTATAATGTTGCCTCAAATCCTGATACATCTTCGTGGCACCCGGAATGATGGAATACCGCGAACTATAAGCCTCTTCTAGAATAAAATCTCGAAACCCATCTATGTTGGGCACGCAAATCTGGCCCTGCATCCTCATGACCCCATCATCACCAATAACCACAACCCTGGCATCACCGTGACGGACCATGTCCTGAAAAACAAGAAAATGTGGATCATCATACTGGCGTGCTCTAATATGATCGTAAAGAGAAAACTTGGAGGCTACACAAGCCAACACCCGCGGGGGCTCCGATAGATCCAATCTCACCAACTGACCTGCTAAGGCCTGAACATCAAGGGATAATGGCCGCTCTGCTACTGGAAGGTAGGCCAGACTCCCCAAACTCTCTGCCCTGCGACTCAAGGCATCGACCACTACATTGGCCTTCCCCGGATGATATAAGATAGTGAGATCATAATCCTTGAGGAGATCTAACCATCTCCGCTGATGCAAATTCAAGTTCTTCTACCTCAGCAGATACTGCAAACTACAATGATCAGTGAAAATCTCACACTGCACTCTATACAGATAATGCCGCCAAATCTTCAAGGCATGAACAATGGCAGCTAACTCAAGATCGTGCACTGGATAATTCTTCTCCTGCACCTTCAACTGTCTAGATGTGTAGGCAATCACCCTACCGTCCTGCATCAACACCGCTCCCAAACCAACTCTAGAAGCATCATAATAGACTGTATAAGAACCTGAACCAGTAGGAAAAACTAGTACTGGAGCTGTAGTGAATGCTGACTTGAGCTTCTGAAAGCTCTCCTCCCACTCATCATACCATCTGAATGGAGCACCCTTCTGGGTCAATCTGGTCAAAGGCTAAGCAATAGAAGAGAATCCCTCTACAAAGCGACGATAATATCCCATCAAACCAAGGAAACTCCTAATCTATGTAGCTGAGGACGGTTTGGGCCAACTCTGCACCGCCTCTATCTTCTTCGGATCAACCTGAATACCCTCACTAGACACCACGTGCCCCAAGAAAGCTACCGAACCAAGCCAAAACTCACACTTGGAGAATTTCGCATAAAGGTTCTCCTCCCTCAACCTATGTAACACAACTCTCAAATGCTGAGCATGCTCTTCCTGGCTACGAGAATAAACCAGGATGTCATCAATGAACACAATGACGAAAAAATCAAGCTAAGGCTAAAACACGTTGTTCATCAATTGCACGAATGCAGCTGGGGCATTGGTCAGCCCAAATGACATAACCAAGAACTCATAATGACCATATCTGGTCCTAAAAGCAGTCTTCGGAATGTCAGAATCCCGAATCCTCAACTGATGATACCCAGATCTCAAGTCAATCTTGGAAAACACTCTAGCTCCCTGAAGCTGGTCAAACAAATCATCAATGCGGGGCAAGGAATACCGGTTCTTCACCGTAACCCTGTTTAGCTGCCGATAATCAATACACATGCGCATGGAGCCATCCTTCTTCTTCACGAACAACACCGGTGCACCCCAAGGTGACACACTAGGCCGAATAAACCCCTTATCCAGGAGTTCCTGAAGCCGCTCCTTCAATTCCTTTAGCTCCGTTGGTGCCATATGATAAGGTGGAATAGAAATAGGATGGGTGCCTAACACCAAGTCAATACCAAAATCAATATCCCTGTCAGGTGGCATGCCTGGCAGGTCTGCAGGAAACACATTCGGAAAGTCACGGACCACAGGAACTGAATCAATAGCGGGAGTCTAACCACTGACATCCCTCACAAAGGCCAAATAAGATAAACACCCTTTCTCAACCATGCGCTAAGCCCTCAGGTAGGAAATCACCCTGCTAGGAATAAACTCAGGAGAACCTATCCACTCAACACTCGGACACCCTGGCATAGCTAAGGTCACGGTCTTAGCATGTCAATCAAGAACATCATGGCACAAAGATAACCAATCCATGCCCAATATCACGTCAAAATAGACCATGCTGAGTAACAGTAGGTCCACTCGGGTCTCCAAACCCCTAATAGATATCATGCACGCCCGATACACACGGTCCACAACCACAGTATCACCCACCAGAGTCAACACATGAACAGAGGTGACTAGAGACTCACGGGGCACATCCAGAAAACGGGCAAAATATGAAGAAACATAGGAATATGTAGAACCAGGGTCAAATAAAGCCAAGGCATCTCGGCAACAGACTGAGACAATACCTGCGATCACGGCATCTGAGGCCATAGCATCTGGCCTGGCTGGAAATGCATACANAATTCCCCTGCTCGACCTCCCCCTCTAGGGCGGCCTCTGGCCGACTGACTACCACCCCTGGCTGCCTGGGCGGGTGGTGAAGTGACTGGAGCTGAAGTCGAGGGTTGGCCCCTCTACTGAGAAGATCCACCGGAACGGCAGGGACACTGCCTCCACCCGTGCCCGAACTCTCCACACTCAAAACAACTCCCTAGAGCTGGAGACGGGGACTGATAGAAACCCCTAACACTCGTACGGCCACTGGAAAACTCATGCATAGAAGAACCCTAAACTGGGGGTGCTCAAGCTGCACTCTGAGCTGGGAGGGCACCAAATGAAGTACAGCCTGACTGAGAACCACGGGTACCCTGCCCCGAAGATGCACCATTATATGCTGGGCGGCCTGACTGAGGAGGCCTGAATGAACGACCCCTACCCTGCGAAAACTGTCCCCTGAAGGGAGCACCACTGGAACTGCCTGAACCACGAGGCCTCTTGGCCTCCCTTTCATCCCGCTCTTTGATGAGTTGGTATTTTACCAACTTCTCTCCTCTTGATATTTAAACTTTAGTATAATTTTGATAGAAAACTAGGACATTTTCTGAGGTTTATTGGCAATTTTCAGGTATTATGTGATTTGGATAAGAAATGGAAGAAATCAAGTCAAAATAGGCCAAAATGAGGAAAAATGACTGAAGCCAGTTATTCATCGCGATCGCAAGGTCTGACCCGCGATCGTAGAAGTCAATTAGAAGGTTAACCGCGATCGCAGAGCTGTTTACGCGATCACGGAGAAGGACCAGGTCACCAGTCCTACAATATTCAACGCGATCGCCAGTGTGGTCACGCGATTGCAGAGCTTCAAAACTTGGACCTACGCGATCGCAGAGAATTAATTTTGGGCGAAAATCTGGGCAGCTTTGTAATTTCACATTTTTATCCCCAACCCATTCTTATACACGATGGGCAGATCTTTTGGCATATCATTTGCATTGTAAAATACATTTTTGAGTAGAGAAGAAGAGAGAAACACTTGTGGAAGCTAGAGTTTGCACACACACTTGGGATTTGAAGATTTCAACCTTGTGGTTAAGGATTTCTTACCCATTTATGTTTGTTTCTTCATTTACTTGATTTGTATTGAATATTTAAGTGTATAGTATTTATTTCCAACACTAGTTCTTTTTTATGGAAATATTCATGTTTAAAGTGTGGATTAAATACCTTGTTGTGCTTATGTATTGAATGATTTTTCATCTTTTATGAAGTGAGTTATTGTTTCTTTAATTATTCTTGTTCTTTAATGTTTCCAAAGGGATTATCTAACCCTAAGACTCGCCCATTAACTCCGAATTAATTATGGAAAAGATAATTTAGGATTGGGAAAGATTAATTAACAAGAACTCTAGGCTTTAACCCCCATTTTATAGATTCTACATAGGGATAGGATTGAACTACTTGTAGCCATATCCGGGTGTGCTCAATATCTTGATTGGGTTAGGAATAATTCAATTAGGAAGTCTTATTAGTCTTTGGAAAAAGCTAATTTAGAATTATTATCCGTGGCTAATTAACATAAACTCGCTCATATTTGTAAAATCGTGAAATACATTGGATCGTTACTTGAGTGTAATTCCCGATGCATTCATACTTGTTGCCATTGATCATTTTACTTGCTTTCTATGTTAGTTTATATTTTCGCATTTAGTTATAAACATTTTCAAAACCAAAATCTATTCGTTTGGCTTTGCGTGATAAGTGATAATTCTCTTACATTCCTATTCGCCTCCATATTGTACTCTGTGGGATTTGACCCCAACCTTGTTGGGTTATTATATTTGACAATCGACCGGTTACACTATTTTAAGGTGTAATTTGAGCGTATCAAATTTTGGCGCAGTTGCCAGGGAACAATTGGCGTAATTTAGGTTGTTTGAAAAGTAAGTATAAGTGCTTTGATTCAAACTTGTGAATATTTATGTAATTATATTTCTTTTTTATTTTCTTAATTTTTCATTAAAAAAAATATGGCATCATATAATGAAAATTGGTCGGATGGTAGTTGTTCATACTTTGATGACCCTTGTCCTTATTGTGGAGGACAACACTCGTGGCAAAAAATTTTAAATTCTCTCGGGGATGGATTGTGCGCACAATCTCAAACCCATGAGTGGAGTGTTTGTGATAGGTGTGGTCGCCAAAATGGTCATTGGTATGATTGTGCATATTTGTTCCTTCCCTTACCCAAGCCCCCACTATGATGATTCTACTTTTTGTGATGGAAATTTTAGGGGTGAAAAAGTGGAGGGAAGTGAGCATGGTAGAAATGGAGAATTCAAGCTCATGTTGGAGTGCCTACTTGAAGAAGGGAACCATGAGCAAAATTCCTTGGAAGAACTTTTGGAGACTAGTCTCCAAAATGATTTGGCACTTGAAAGGTTGCACTCACAAATGGATGCTATGATTGAAGCTTCGAGAGTTCAAAAAGCCTTGGAGGTGAGTGATAACCAAGAACCTTCCTTAGAGGTTGAAGTTGAAAATTCTTCCTTGGTACTTGAACAAAACCAAGAAGAACTCTCAAATGCTCGAAATGAGAGGATGATGCTCATGTTGGAGGCCATTCTTGAAAACGAGGAAAAAAATAAATTTACACTCGAGGAATTGAAACATGATGTGACTCAAAATGATGAGCACATCCGCACCTTGGAAGATCAAACGCAAGAATTGATGGAGGCTCACTATGTCTCTCAAGTTGAGAGTGTGGATGGAAGCCAAGAAGAGTCCAATTCCAAGGGTGAGAGTGAGCCTTACCTTGAGGAATCAAGCCTTGAACATCCGCCAACCGACTCCATGAGTGTTAGTGATGCCCAAAAATATGGAATTAGAGTCAACCGGGGTGATTGAAAATTTGGTTGAAATTGACTCTATTCCGGGGGGAAATGAGGATGTCAAAATCCGGAAAAAATTGCAAGTTGGAGGTTTGAAGGTACATTCCAAGCATTTTTCAACATTGGAATTGTGTGGTAAAACGGAAGTTGAACTACACGAGTCAATGGAGTGTTGTGAGGAGAAAAAGTTCTTACCATACATCTTGCAATTTTAAGGAACAAGAAAACAAAATGACATTCCTCACATGAAAGCCAAGAAGTGCAAAATGAAGAATTTAAGGCTTGACTCGGTCATCTATTTACCACCCCCCACCGCCCGTGGTCACAAGCTTGATTCCAAGCTTGGCGCTCAATTCATATCATCCAAGTGGCGAGAAAAGAGGTAAAGTTGATTTGCGTCGTGCCACGACGTTAAATGCGGCGCTTGGTGGGAGGCAACCCATCATTTTTCAAAATTTTTGGTCATTTTTGAATTTTTTTTAGAATAGCTTGTTATATTTTTTCTAACCAATTTTCCAAGTTTCAAAACTTTCGGAGTTAATTTGAGCAAGTCGGGGATACCGGGTGATCAGAAACAGTGCAAGAAAATAAAGAAAATAGCTGGGAAAACAATTTGCCCAAGTCTGCGATGCCTAGAAGCAACTCTGCGATCGCAGATGTACTTTTGAGGGCAAAAATGTGATCGCAGAATGTCAGCAAAAATCTCAGAAAAATGTAATGCATCGCGATCGCGGATATCAGTACGCGATCGCGGAGTAGAATAATTTCTTACTCTACGTAATCGCAGGAAAGCAACCGCGATCGCATCTCTCGAGGTAAATGACTCTCCGTGATCGCGACTTACTAACTGCGATCGCAATGAAAAAGTAAGTTGGCAAATAATTAAAACAGTGAGATTTCTTTCACTCGCCCATTTTTTTTTGCTGTAAACTCTAAACAAAAATAAAATTCTCCCCTGCTCCCCCAAGCCCCTGTCCCAGCCCCAAATCAAGTTTGCTTCATCTTCTTTGCGTCCTTTGATCATCACTCTCCAGGTATGTAGATTCCTAACCCTATACTTCATCTAGTCTCAATTTTTTGTGGAACGCATAGGATTCGCAGCCCCAAATTACAAAATCTAGGGCTTAAACTTTTGTGAAATTGTTAAAGGTTAGTGTTAAGTTCCTTGTGTGCTTGCTTGCTTGCTGTGAGAGTTTGGTTGAGTGTTTGAGTGCAAATATATGTAAATTTGGGGTGAAACTCATGCTGTGAACATCTAAAATTGTGTAGAAAAATGAAACCCACATTTTATTTGTTAAAATGCCTGAAAGGCTTGGGGCTGCGCGAAGGAGACGAACTGCTGCGATCGCGAGGCCCATTTCCGCGATCGCATAAGTCTCCAATTGCTGCACAGTTTTGCTTCCCATCGCGATCGCAAAGAAACCTCCGTGATCGCGTAGCTTTATCAGCTGGGACATTTTTATTTGCTCTTCGCGATCGCCAGAATTGGTTCGCGATCGCGTGGTTTCACTGCCTTTACTCTCCGCTATCGCAGTTCATTAATCCCTATGCAGCAAACCAGTAGCCTTGTGAAATATGGTTCCAAATGAGTTTTGAATGGTTCCTTTGGCCTAATTACCTCTAAATGCATTGCTTTGAGTTCCCATATGATTGTTTGACATAATTTCTCTTTTTTTAGGCACTTTGCACTCTCAAAATGAACTCAACACCAACTGAAAATGTTCATATACCCGTTGCACAAGATGCCGCAGAGGATTACTATGATGCCACCACCTTCTCTTCCCTTATATGCTCTGAGCGATATGACAAGCAATTATCCATATGCATGATTAGGGAACGGGAAATCCTCCTAACCGACCTGGAGAGCCGATGGATCGAGTTCTAGGGGAGACTGATAACTGGTGGTTGGAACTGTTTTGCAGCTGATCCTAGGCATGCCATTCATGAAGTCGTCCGCGAGTTTTATGCAAATTCTTTGGAGACGGACTTTGCTAATGAGTTTGTAGTCACTGTGAGGGGCAAAGAAGTCCAGTTTAGTCCTGAGTCAATCAATGCACACTACCATCTACCCAATGCTGACATCCAGGTTTACAGAGAACAAGCCCAAGAGTTGGGTACCCAGTGGTACATTGATCATTTGCATGACGGACAGGTACCCAACTGGATCAAAAATCACTCCAGGATCGAGTCTTCAGAGTTTACTACGGAGGACAAGACTTGGATCTCCATCATCTATGCTCACATCATGCCTTCCAAGAATGAGACTGAGGTAACAATTGAGAAGGCGAGAGTGATATGTGCCATCATGGAGGGCATCTCGGTGAATGTCGGACGGATCATTGTTGATGAGATAGTAGAGGTGGTAGAAAAGCGGACCAGGAGCCTATTTTCCGTCCCTGATCACCCAACTGTGCTACGATGCCGGGGTGGTGCCAAAGACCACAGAAAAGGAGCGTCATCCATAGAAGAACATCCACCCGCTGTTGAGAAAGGGATCTGGAAATGCACAGAAGAAGCAGAAAATTGATATGGCATCCCCTACCTTTGGCCAGTTCACTGATACCATTGAGATACCTGATGATCCTGCAGCTGCCCCTAGGACTTCCACAGCTATCATGCCACTGGAGCAGGGGCCGCTTACTCTCAGTTACATTTCTAGACAGATCTATAGAGTGGATACACAGGTCCACCAACTTATAGCTGGCCTTCCTTCTGCACCACCCGGAGTGGACACTTCTACAGGATCATCTAGCCAGGTACGGATCCCGACTATAGCCGACCTTGCTAAGGAACAACAAGCCATCAAGGGCAAGCTGGGAAAGATTGAAAGGAGGCAGAGGAAGCAGAACAAGTTCCTCTCCAAGTTCATGAGCACGTTGAGAAAATTCTGTGGCCCGGACGAGTCCGAGGATGAGGATATCGAGCATGCACTTTCCAGTTCTTCTGGTGATGAGTTATATCACCCAGTGAGCACCTCCTTCATGTTCTTCTTATCTTGCATAGTTGCATTGGGGACAATGCAATATTTTAGGTTGGGGGTGGCCCTTATATGATTGTGTGGAAAATATGAATTTTTGTTTTTGGTGGATTATGAACTTATGTAGATTGGTGGATGTTTCAGTCTATTAATGATATTTTGTTAAGATAGAATTTTTTCTTTCTCTTTATAGTTTTCTTGTTTTGGTTTTTGTTTTTGTTTAAATATAGTAGCATTATTCCTTGGTTTTTCTTTCTATCTCGGTTCTTTTCCAAGGAAATTATTTTCGTTGAACCGGGTGACTTTTCCCTATGATGGATGTCATGACAACTTTTTTAAGGGATTAGTCTTGTGTAAATAATATTTTTATTTTAGTAGCCTAGTTGTTAATAAATTGGGTTGTGGGGCGTAATCCCGTGCCCATAAGCTAACATGTGACTTGTTTGGTACCAATATTATTTAAACCTTGGCATATGAAATTTTTGAGCTTTCAAATAAAAAAAATAAAAAAATAATAAGAATTCTCCTTGTTGTGATTTTTAGATTCTAATTTTGGCTCTTTGATTCACTAAATAGCTTTTTAAGCTACATGTGGCTTCCTTGAGTTTCATTAGTTCCAACTGGATTTTAGATTTGTATTCTATTTGAGTTTTCATGTGACATGTGTGGTGATTTTTTAATTGTGAAGTTCTTTTGTATCACTTTTGGTCTAGAACTTTCCCGGAATGTGCTTCAAGGCGAAATCATAGATTAACTTGGTTTGAAAAATGATGTTAGGCCTTTCTTGAACCATTTTTGTTCCAAAATTTCCTACCCATAAATATTTTCCATAGTCAACCCTTTTGAGCCTTTTAATTTTCTGTTTGGCAACCATATTACAAAATATTCTTGTGAAACCCTACCTCCCTAAGTGATTGAAAATATGAATATAGGCTTAAAGCCTAAGTTTGGGGGTGGAGGTTGATAAAAGTCGTGATATGGAGGCTTCTTAAAAAGTGAAAAGTGTTGTAAAAAAAAAGGAGAAGAGAAGAAAGGGTGGAAAAATTCTTGAAGAAATGGGACTTTAATTATTAAAAAAGTGTAGCGCTTAGGGAGGTTTGAGTCATTCTTGTGCCACACCTTGACCAAAATCATAAACTACAACCCTTTAAGTTCTAATTGGTTTTGAACCAAGTATGTCTAAATTAGTGGAGAAATACATAAAGGACAAGCCTATGGTACTACTTGTGTGCATTTGAACATCTTTGTGAGAGAGAGAGTTGAGTCTTCTATTTGACATCCCTTCTATGTTTTGAAAGCAATTTGTGAGTTTGGGATTCTCTCTTAAAGTGTGAGGTCACATGAGACTCGAGTTGTGAATTTAATCCCATTTCCAATTGGGAGGAATGAGCGAGGGAAGAAATAAGTGACGGAGAGGCAAATTTTGAATCTTTAGTGTCATGACTTGGTTGTTACTTTGATTAATGTGGTTGTTTGAAAATGAAACAAAATGTGCAAAAGGTTAGTGATTCATATGCCTTGGATTAATTGTTGATACCAACCAAAGTGATTAGATTGAGCTTGAATTGACCCTTTTTGACGTGAAATGATACTTGGTATGCCATGGGGCTTAAGTGATGATTTGCATAAATGTGTTCTTAGTTTTGCATTGCTTGAGGACTAGCAATAGTTTAAGTTTGGGGGTTTGATGAGTTGGTATTTTACCAACTTATCTCCTCTTGATATTTAAACTTTAGTATAATTTTGATAGAAAACTAGGACATTTTCTGAGGTTTATTGGCAATTTTCAGGTATTATGTGATTTGGAGAATAAATGGAAGAAATCAAGTCAAAATAGGCCAAAATGAGGAAAAATGACTGAAGCCTGTTATTCATCGCGATCGCAAGGTCTGACCCGCGATCGCAGAAGCCAATTAGAAGGTTAACCGCGATCGCAGAGCTGTTTACGCGATCTTAGAGAAGGACAAGATCACCAGTCCTGCAATATTCACGCGATCGCTAGTGTGGTCACGCGATCACAGAGCTTCAAAACCTAGACCTATGCAATCGCAGACGGAGTTTCGCGATCGCGGAGAATTAATTCTGGGCAGCTTTGTAATTTCACATTTTTATCCCCCAACCCATTCTTATACACGATCTGGGCAGATCTTTTGGCATATCTTTGGCATTGTAAAATACATTTTTGAGTAGAGAAGAAGAGAGAAAACATTTGTGGAAGCTAGGGTTTGCACACACACTTGGGATTTGAAGATTTCAACCTTGTGGTTAAGGATTTCTTACCATTTATGTTTGTTTCTTCATTTCCTTGATTTGTATTGAATATTTAAGTGTGTAGTATTTATTCCAACACTAGTTCTTGTTTATAGAAATATTCATGTTTAAAGTGTGGATTAAATACCTTGTTGTGCTTATGTATTGAATGATTTTTCATCTTTTATGAAGTGAGTTATTGTTTCCTTAATTATTCTTGTTCTTTAATGTTTCCAAAGGGATTATCTAACCCTAAGACTCGCCCATTAACTCCGAATTAATTATGGGAAAGATAATTTGGGTTGAGAAAGGTTAATTAACAAGAACTTGAGGCTTTAACCCCCATTTTATAGATTCTACCTAGGGATAGGATTGAACTATTTGTAGCCATATCTGGGTGTGCTTAATCTCTTGATTGGGTTAGGAATAATTCAATTAGGAAGTCTTATTAGTCTTTGGAAAAAGCTAATTTAGAATTATTATCCGTGGCTAATTAACATAAACTCGCTCATATTTGTAAAATCGTGAAATACATTGGATCGTTACTTGAGTGTAATTCCCGATGCATTAATACCTTTTGCCATTGATCATTTTACTTGCTTTCTAGGTTAGTTTATATTTTCACATTTAGTTATACACATTTTCAAAACCAAAATCTATTAGTTTGGCTTTGCACGATAACTGATAATTCTCTTACATTCCTAATCGCCTCCATATTGTTCTCTGTGGGATTTGACCCAAAACTTGTTGGGTTATTATATTTGACAATTGACCGCTTACACTATTTTAAGGTGTAATTTGAGTGTATCACTTCTGGCGGCAAACTGACTCAATATCTCGAGCTATGTCAACAACCTGCTCGAATGAAGCACCTGATACTCTCTCCCAAGTCATAAATAACCGAAGCTGATAAGAAAGACCATCTACAAACCTCCTCACCCTCTCCCTATCAGTAGGGACAATCTCAGAAGCATGCCTAGCCAACTCGGAGAACCTCATCTCGTACTGAGTAACTGATAACTCTCCCTGGTGCAGCTTCTCAAACTGCCTGCGTTGCTCCTCTCTGTGGGACTGAGGAACATACTTCTCTAAAAAGATTGTGAAGAACTGCTGCCAGGAGCGCACCAAGTGCCGAGTGACGAGTGACGAGCGATTGGGAGACATGAGTGACTGTGAGGTGTTGAGTGATTATGAGGTGTTGAGAGACTGTGAGGCATGCCCGAGGGGCTGATTATGTTACATGTTTTGCCCGAGGGGCTACTTATGATTTTACTACTTTCATTCTGAACTTATGAAATATGTTTTGCCCAAGGGGCCTCTATATGATTCATTTCATTTTCATACTAAATCTTTCGGTTTGAAGTTGTTAAAATTTTCTTTCTTCAAAGGACTTTTCTGAAGTTGGTTTTAAGGCATGATGATTTCGTATATCTATGTTTACACTATTGAAAAGTAAGGTTGTGTATATTGTGATTTGATGGCATTGATTTTATGCGTTTTCTTGCCGCTTAGACTTGATTTATTTTCATTACTACTGAGTTGACGTACTCACATTATTCCATGCACCCCTGTGTGCAGATTCAGGTGCAGATACAGAGCATTAGCCATTTATTCTGCGCGGAGCCGGATTGCGGGATATAGAGGTAGTTGTTCAGCATCCGCAGCATCTCTGTTTTCCCTTCTTGTTGTATCTAGATTTTATTCAGAGATTTTGTATTATAATGTCGTACCTTTGGCTTATTTTTCTTAGATGCTCATGACTTGTTAGCTCCGGGTTTTGGGGTTGGTGGCACTATTTATTGGCCTATTGTTTTTAGTAAACTCTATATATTTATGAAATGCTTGGAATTTGATTGGGATTTTGAAAGAAATTGTGAACATGTGGTTATTGGCTAGCCTAGTTCCACGATAGGCGCCATCATGGCCGGTTTAGGATTTGGGGTCGTGACAGTATTTAATAAATAGCCTCCTTTAATTTAATTTTCGGACTTGGCCCAATTACTACCCCAACCCAATTAAACCAACCCAATATCCATAACCGTGATCCAATACCCATAACCCATAATCCAATTCTTTAAACCCGCCCCAACCCTGATTGAATCCTGGCCGTTGATCCCAGAAGATCAATGGTCCATAATCCCTTACCTTTTTTGATTAACCAACCCCCCCCCCCCAAACCCTACTCATTTTTTCACAGCCTGCCGCCCTGAAACCCTCTCCTCCTCTTTTATCTCTCTCACCCTCCTCCTAACCCTAGCCCGCCGTCACCAAAATCCCTTCGATCCATGGGTTTCTTCTTCGACTCTAGGCCTTATCCGGCCTCCTATCACTACTGGTTGTTCGACTTTCATGTTACTTGATGGAATCTCAAAGAGATTCGAACAGACTTGGTTCAAATCCCTCATTTTCTCGATGAGTCCGTCTATGTTGACTCTTATGTTTGTGAGTACTAATATCTTCGTGTTTATGGCTTCAAATCTCTGGTTCAAACCAGATTTTTCTCACCTATGCTTATGTTTTAGTATTTCTGGCTAAATCCATTCAGATCTCTTTAGATCTGAAGCGGTTTGAGTTTGTTTGTTACTTTTCCTTTAAGATTCTGCTATTTTTCCTATTATTGTTAACCGATTTTCGTTTTCCCTAAAAGCTAGGGTTTCGATTTTCTTTTAAGAGATTTCTACAAAATATTTCAAACGTTTAAGTGTTCAACTTCGGTTTTCTTTACTTTTTCGACTGGCTCTCATATCTATGTCTGCATGTCCTAAGGTTTCTAATTATTCTACTGCTTGCTATAATGGCTACCCGTTTACTTCGACCATGTCAATTAAAAGGGATTAATTGATTTATTTGCCTAATTAAGGTTTGAATTTTGTTTTCTTTTAAAACTGATATCTCTCTGAAGATTTTTACCTATTCTTTCCTTATATGTGTTTCATGATTGGTACTACTTTACTTAATTGTATTACTGACTTGATTTCTGGGCTTTGATTATTGTTACCGACCTATAGTCTCTGGACTTATTGCTTACCTTATTAAACCTCAATCTTGTCTGATAATTGATTTCGTATGAGATTCTCCATAATGTAAGTGACATTTTCAGAATTTTGTTCTCTTAATTGATTGGTGTTTAGCCCTAATTAATTAGTTAATTGATGTTGCATGCCTTATTTGTGCGCAATTGGTTCTCCTGCCTTATTGGGTTTACCCTATTGTATGCTATATAAACCTTTCATTATTTTAAGCACGAACACATGCTGAGACACAAGCTCAGGCTCACAAACCTACACTCACACACTTACACACACACTACTTGAGTTCTTCCTATTTTGCTGCATTGTCTAGCCGACTGAAAGCCAAGGCTAGACTCTTGGATTCCAATTGCATGCACCTTCCTGTCTACTTTCCCCCTAACTGGTATGCCTTTCAATTGTTCTGTTGTTCTATTCTATATGTTTACATAGTCGGTTTATTACAGAAATACAACATGCTTCTATGTGACACATGATTCCTGACCATTTCCTTCCCAACTGCTATGCCCTAATCCTTGTTATCTCGTTTTGCTCTATATGACTATGTGGTTAGTATATTTCAAATTTCAATATGCTTCTGTTTGATCCATGATACTTGTTTACTTCCTTCTAAAACTAGCATGCTACTACCCTATCCTACTCTATGTGTTTGTTTGGTTAATTATCCCAAACTTCAGCATGTTTCCTGTTTAATACATGTCTATATGATTTCACCAAGTGGTTATTAATGAACTAAGTAATCCTCAGTAATATGAAACCTTGTTTGGTTCAGCTATATGTTCTCTATTCTGAGCATGTTTAGATATTGCAAATATGTGTAGCCAATCTTGTCTGTTAGTTCAAAGTGTCCTTGCTCTTTGTAAATCACTTTAAGTACTAGTATGAATACTTGTGTGAATAAGTGTTAATCTGTTTAAAACTATGTGATTGTTTGTTTCTTGGCCCAGTTCCGTTTGCAACTTGTCACGACCCCAAATCCTAACAGGTCGTGATGGCACCTATCGTGGAACTAGACTAGACAACCATCACATAACTACCCATCCGTTCTATTATAAGGTTTCAATAATCAATAACAAGCAACAACAAATCATAAAATAATTTCTTTTAGTCTTTACGCCCCAATAATAATCTAACATTCTAAACAACTCTCCCGAGACTGGAGTCAACATGGTCACGAGCATATAAGAAATAAAACTAACTCTGTTAATGTCTTAATCAACGTCTATGAAATAAATACTAATACTAATAAAGGAAGGGAAATGGAGAAGCTGCGGATGCTGAACAGCTACCTCGAAATCACGTAAGATGCTAAATACGAACGAAGACAGCTACTGCTCCGAACTGGTACCTGGATCCGTGCACAGAGGCACATGGAGTAATGATGAGTACGCCAACTCAGTAGTAATGAAAATAAATCACAGTCTGAGAAATACGAAACACACAGCACAGATACACAAATTCACAAAAACGGTAAAACACCAAGTCACCATAAAGTATTCATCAAATACATAAGTTCGAAAACTAATTTCCAGA